>SRPT01000478.1:0-24466 GCA_018360205.1 Claviceps digitariae | reverse complement strand
AAGAAAGAAAGAAAGAAAGAAAGAAAGAAAGAAAGAAAGAAAGAAAGAAAGAAAGAAAGAAAGAAAGAAAGAAAGAAAGAAAGAAAGAAAAGAAAGAAATGCCGGACCTGACTTACAAGCATCAATCAGACAAGGCAAGATTCGATACCTCGGACTGTCCGAATGCTCCGCCGATACCATCCGCCGCGCCCACGCCGTGCACCCCATCTCAGCCTACCAAGTCGAATACAGTCCCCTCTTCCTAGACATCGAGTCCGACCACACGCGCATCCTCCAAACCTGCCGTGAGCTGGGCATCGCCATCGTGGCCTACAGCCCCATCGGCCGTGGCCTTCTCACCGGCTCGATCCGCTCCCTCGAGGACCTGGCCCCCGACGACTGGCGCCGCCAGGTGCCCAAGCTGTCGAGCCAGCGCAACTTCCCCAAGATCAAGGCCCTGGTCGAGCACATTGCCGCCGTGGCCCACAGACATGGCGCCACGCCCGCGCAGATCTGTCTGGCCTGGGTGGCCGCGCAGGGCGATGACTTTATTTCCATTCCTGGCACCGCCACCGTCAGGTATCTCGAGGAGAATACCAGAGCTGTCGACATCAAGTTGAGTGGGGAGGAGGTGCGGGAGCTGAGGAGATGTGCAATGGAGACGGACCTTGATGGGGATCGGTACCCTTCTTCGTGAGTTTTCCAGTGTGATTTTTATTGTAAAAAAAGAAAGAAAACAAGAAAACAAGAAAAGAAGAAAGATGACATGGCTGACTGATGGGAAGAATGGATACGTTGTTCCGAGACTCTGTGCCTTTGAAGTGAGGTGAGGACTAAAAAAGAGCAAACTAAGAACAAAAAAAAAAAAAAGGAAAGTGGTGGGCGGTTTTCTGCACAACAAGACGATGATGTGACGCAAATCGGGTTGTTGTGTATAATAAACATGAACACGGTTTCATGCTACAGAACAAAATAAACCCAATTTGGACAATGACTTTCACGCTGTGCGAGCAGTAAGTGAGACGAATCTCATCTTAAATGTCGTTGAGATGGCTGCTGTAGTATAATGACGAGCCCTGCGACTAGCGTTGCTTGTGAAGAATCATCCATCGTGCTTGGCCTCGGAAAGCCCAACTGCATCTTCAAGCTAACAAATGGTAGGGACAAACTCTCTACCCCATTGTCCTCTCCACTGCTTCAAGTACATCCCACAAAACTTCACAATTCGCATCTACCTCTTTCTCGTTCACAGGCGTTGCGCCCGCAGTCTGCACGCTTGCCAGATCTCCTAGCGAGACCAAGTCGAAAGGCGCAGATTGGGAGCCCACGGCCGGCCAACCCGGTCCTCCACTCGGATTACGAACAAACCTACCAATAGCGCCACGCCAGTATTTGAGAAACGCCGACTTTACGGGGGAAAACAATACGCCTTGAGGTGAGGTACCGTCGTAGGTGGTCGACAGGAACAGAGACATGATATTACTGCCGTGATGTTTGCCAATATATCGATCCCGGGCGGGGATGAAATCCGTCATGGAGATGTTGTAGTAGTATCGCCAAGTCGGATTGTGCAGCGACGCAGAGATGCTGGTCAATTTCCTCATGGGCTTCATTCATCCAGGTTATTATAAAACTTTGATAAATTTATACTCGCTTTTTTTCTTCTTCTTCTTCTTCTTCTTCCTTCTCCTTTCCTTTCCTTTCTTTCTCTTTGTTTTATATTTTTATGGGTGTTTTTTTTAAAAGCAGGCCACAAAATTAAGAGAGTTCTACTCACACATTGCAGAAGCAGATCGGTGTAGATCTTGTACATCAACTCGAAATTGCTGGTCGTATTTGGTAGACTTCTGTAATGCTCATATATGGCATGCACTTGTTCCTTCGTCGCCAGCGAACCTTTAAGAAAAACATTGTTAAACCGCTTGAGTGTACCTTTCGGGTTCACGAGGCTGCCGCCCTCTTGAGCGGTTGTGCCTCCCAGAAGAGGCACCTTGGTCACGTTGCCTCCTCTCCATGCTCTCGCTCGATCGTAAGGGACAGCTCTGTAGTCCAAGATCGGGAAGTAGGCGGTATTTCCTGTTTGAATGGACACATTGAGGAGATTTTTGGCAGACAGTCGTCGAAGACAATCGATTTTCCTTCCGTCGCACCCGGCTGCTTTGGCTATGCTATCCCAGGCTGTAGTGTCATTGTGATTTTTCGTGAAAGTACTCATCATGCCAAAGGACCACTCGCCGCTTGACATGATTGCACCACGGAATGGTGGATTCTCGGCATGTGCATACGTGTGCATGAACAGGTCGACTGATACAGACCCTGCCGAGAATCCCCAAATTGTAATTTTTGAGGGATCCCCACCAAAGGCCTTGGCGTTATTACGAACCCACTGCAGCGCCAAGTGCTGGTCGAAAATACCTAGATTCCGTTCTTGGAGGGGTATGTCACCTGCATTTGGGAAACCAAATACTATGTTTCCACGTGTTAGTGATCCTAAAGGCTTTGGCTGTTTATATTCAGAAGAAGGAGGGAGATGAGCAAATACTGTTTAGGCGATAGTTAAATGTAAAGACCACAATGTCTTCGTATGATGCAAACCCTGAAAGGTCGAAATTGCCGTTGCCAAGTGTCCATCCGCCACCGTGGATGAAAAAGAGTACAGGGCGGCCACCCGGTGGACCCAAAGTCGCTGGTGCAAAAGCATTTATAAAAAGACAATCTTCGCTCATCGCGGGATGAGTGTTCAAATCATCATACAGTTGCTGCGGTGGACCGACGTCTGCCAAATCTTGGTCAGTTACCAGTCTCGATTCTCATACCCATGTTTAATGCATGTAGATAACTCGTTTACCATCGGCAACGCCAAGCTGATAGCATGATTTTCCAAAGGAAGACGCATCTATGGGATGAGACCATTTGCGAGCTGGTCGGGAAAGCGCAAAACGTATAGGCTTCTCCGCATACGGTATTCCTAAGAACTTATTGACGGGTCCGGGTGCTCCGGGCAGCCGAGTGCCAACTCCAGATATTAGCCCAGACTCTGTCAATGCTGTTGGTCTTTGCCAGTCGCCGTCGGTTAGCGGGTCTGTCGCAGCGGCAGCAAGGGCGTGGAGAAGCTGAATAGCTAAGAACTTCATGGTCGATTGTATTTCTCCCAAGATCCAGGACGAAATGGAAGCACAATTTGGTCTTGTTGTTATGAAGTCAAGTATCGCAAGCAAGTATCGCAAGAGAGAAACAAAGCATACGGAATGAAACGACCGTTATATTACCCGGCCTTTCAGGCTGTTTTTGTCACGGGATGAGCTGCCGTAAACCATCGCTATCCTGCTACAGTATTACTTGCTACTGTGTATTGCAGGCCGACGTTGCAGCCGGGTACTAGTGGACATGATCAGCACGTGGGTCCCTAAGCTTCATGAATATATGTATCACTGGTGGACTGGTGCGGAGGCAGGCAGGAGAGGGGAAAGTTGCAGTCTCTTTCGATAATTGAGCGCTTACCAGGACGTTGATGCAAGATGTGATGTGATATTGATTTTCAAAGAACCAAAACTATACGCAAGCATGTGGCTTTATTCGCCTAGCAGACGAGAGGGAGTAGTAGGTTAACATTTTTGACGACTGAGGGTACGATTGTATATTCGTTGTATAAGGTAGGTATGTTTAAGGATAGAATTTTGGCGCGATGGAATTATGCTTGGTCGTGAACGTTGCTTGGGTGGGCGGCTGTTGTCAGCTGGCAGCACCAAACTCATGCTAGGCGGTCGATGGCCTCGACAGCTGGCAGCACCGAGGCCACAAACGAGGCATGAGCATAAAAAAATCACAAGCAATGAGAAGGCGATATTTTCAATTTACGCCTCTAATTACACGCTTGCGTTAATGTTCTAATTCCTGAGTATTTCTTAACAACTTTCGACTCGGAACCTCGAAGCGTCTGTTTCCGATCTATGCAGCTTCAAATGCTCAAAGTGTTTTTCTAAGCCTCTATCGTCGCGCATGAGAACGGAGCGACATCTATAAGCCTTGGAAGTCTCTACTTTTCTTTTTTCTTGTCTTCTTCTTTTTCTCATTCCGCCTTCTTCATCCAGCTTGAACAGAGACTGCAATATGTCCAGTCCCGAAAACATCACCTTTATCCAAAACCCAAAGCATGACGTTGATAGGCAGATCAACGCAAAGCTGGTCGAAATCTGGAACAAAAACTCCATGGGTTGGTCTGAAAAGATGCGAAACAACTTCAGGGAGGCTGCTGCAGCGGCCCAGGTAACGGAAGCAACTAAATATGTGTCTTCGCACAAGATTTATCGGCGCATGAGAGGGCGACCGATCACTCAAGCTGAGTACACTGTTCTTGCTGTAATTTTTGGAACCATAGCCGTGCGCCGGCTCGATTGTATGGGGGACTTTGAGAATGAATATCCAAATCCAGAATTCTACGCTGGTATCATGACACCCGATTTACGAAAGAAACTGAAATTAAAACAAACCAGCATGCAGAGTCTTCAAAACAGCTCAAATCAAGAAGAAAATCAAGCCAGAATGGCACCACACGATGGAACCACATTGGCGGATGCAACGATTCAGCTCGTTATTGAGACTGGCGAAAGAATTGTCGACACACCATCCCAGACGCGGGTTCCCGAGACATCAGACTCGGAGGCTGAGATGATAATAATACCACCTGTTAAGGCGACTGCGGAATCACGCGAGAACCGACCCGACTCACAGGTAATGCTGATGACTGAGATCCAGATGGACGATCAGATTGTACTTGAGCAGAAAACCAAGTTCTTCAAGGTCGAAGGTGCAGAGAGTCAGAGCCTACTTGAACTGCCGGCAGACATGACAGAAATGACGCAAGAGAACCCACAAGACAGCCCACCGGCATGTAGTGTCGAGTGTGTCCAGGAACCTAGTGACTTCGAATCCCAGTCTCTCAGCAAGAAAAGACCCCATATACTGGACGACATCTGGGAAAAAATAGCCAAGAGTCCCCGGAAGAAAAGTTCCGCAGAAGTTAGAATAGAGACCTTGGAGTCTCATATCAAGAGACAAGATGAGGAGATCAAGCAGCAAGCGGACAAAATCGAAAAGCTGGCCAGATATGTGGCAAGTTACTTGGCAGAAAGTCCTGATTGAAAAATTTAGGGTTGAAAAATTGGCTTTTTATTTGTTGGGTTTGAGCAGTCTCGGTCATTGGGTATGATGATCATTGGTTTGCTTTGGATGGTATGAGGCGTTTGGTCAGTCTAGCATTTACGGACGTTGGCAGCGGCAGCATGGATCATGGATTATGGATTCATGGCTTGGCATCTCCTGGGATGATGCCATAGTACCATCTCCAGGATGCGACATGTCTCTTGTCCTGCCCATCGATCTTTGCCAGGATGGAATTTGCTACTTTAGAAGTGGTCGGTTGCTTTTGTCGGTGTAGCACGATCTGCGCCTTGCGTAACGAGAGTTATCTGACTGGGGTGATACCTAGCTGCTGCTCAGGTGACTAGCTGGGGGGCTTGTCTAGGTATAAACATAGGACACAAATACTATGAACTTTGACATGCTACGTCTTGTCTCCTTCACAATGATTATTAAATCCGTAATACAAGTCATTGTGAGATTAACCCTTGGTGTTTTGACCCTTGGCCTTAGGTTAAAAGTTCATCTACATGAATGAATGTTGACTTGTTACGGACGCAGAACACGCTAGAGTACTGTCACTGCGCCATTTCAGATTGAGAAGGAGGTGAAGTATGATTACGTCGACGGGCAGCTTAGGGGCACATGGGATACACTCGAGCCCTTGAATGATTTTACAAAATGACTTTGCAGGGGGTGATCGGACCAATCAGCTAGCACCCCGGAAATTACGAGTACATTAGTCCCTACCTATTCTATAGGGAGGGAAAAGTACTTATAGGTCCCTTGCTATATTATAAGGACCCCTACTAACGGCTATGCGAAAGGTCACGTGTGTTCGCCTGCTAAGGTGGGGGGCTTGTACCTTTGTAAAATCATTCAAGGATTAGAGTGTACATGGGATATGGAGACCGGACTTTCTTTCTCCAAAGCCGTGTAACATGATGCAGGTAGCCAGGGTTCCGCGCAGATTTCTGAGACTAGTTCCATCTGCGTTGGACATATGTATAATCACGACATCCTTGTGAGTCGTTCATAATCTGATTTACGCAGTGGCGGAACCAATGCACAAGGCACAAGAGGCAAGGCACACAAGCCGCTTGCGGTTAGCGGTTGATGATTGTGAATCAATCCCGAGGTTGGTTGTGCTGGTTCTCGGTGCAGCGCGACCCAAGGCCTCGTGTTATCTATGTATTGCCATTCCCTCTTGTCATTGGGCCGTGGATTGAATTGATTGATGCTTGCAGCAAGCTGCCAGGGGTCAGGGGCCAGGGGCCGGGGCAGGGTGCCCTATTATCCCGCTCCCCTTTCCCGTCTCCGTTTTTCACAGGGGCTCTTTCCTCTTTGGTCTGGTGTGTGTGCATGTGGGTCATTAACCCCGGCGACTGGGGCAAACAAACTGTGACCTGTCTGCCCGTTGGTTCACCTCAAGTACCTAGGTACCTAGGTAGTCGGTCACTGGACCAGACTCCTTCGCACCGTTCCTGTAGCTTTCGTTCCCTGGCCAGGACGTGACGCCGCAGATGGAAGCTGTCGAAGTTGCATCAACTACAGATCAATTTCATTCCTCGTCTATCAAATTGTGATGCTGCTTCATTTGGGCTTGGAATCAATACACCTGGAGACGAAGCCGGCACTTAAGATCGGAACAATGGCAGACCGTTGGTCCACCCCGTTTGCACGGACGACTGGCGACAGCATGACGAGTCACATCCAACCGGTTGTACCTGGCAGGGCAACGACTCGTTGTACACAGAAGATAGAGACTGAAAAAAAAACGAAGAAGGAAAGAATTCATAATATCGTGGGCCAAGTCGCTTTAGCGGGAGGCATCGCAAATTACTCCGCCACAACTCACGCTCGCTACAATTCAGTCCTCCGCGAGGCGAGAGATTTGTCATGATCTAGGTTGCGTCATTGTATCTCTGCAATCAAAATGACGCAGGTTGCCAGAATATGATTAGGTGAGCTGGTTTGACCAGCATTTTTCCACGTGAGTAGCCTTTGGAACAAAAATAAGGAGTCAATGCCTGCCCTGCGAACTTTCCAATCGGCAGATCGCCATTGCCAGCCCCAAACCAAAAACGCAGTGCCTCAGCTGAGAAAATATCGTGGCATAACCAAAGACGGCGCTTGTTGCTAATCAAAGACTATTACAGGACGGAGAAAAAGGGGGGGGGGGGGGGGCAAGGACAACACAATGGACCGAACAATAAGAATGAAGCTAGTCTCGGACTCGAAAAAGCCCACGGTGTCGGATCTTGGCCGGGACAGGTCTTCCGATCCACCATATTTGTTTTCTAGAAATTAGCGGGTTTCTCTTTGATGTGAGCTGAATGTGAAGAGGGCATGAACTACTGGCTGGTAAGTAGTATATGCTTCAAGTTACGGACCAACACCGAGAGAATCAAGGAACCTCTGAAACTGTTAACAATACCGTCGCAGAGACTGCCCACCAAAACGAAATGAAGGAGGCCCGCTATCAACAAACACAGAGCAAAGAGGTGGAGGACGGTCAGAGGTATCACATTTCATACTCACGACGGACGTATGTGTCTTCATACCTGAGGTGCCTCGTGGCTTATACTCTTCACTTGTCTGGCTTCACTCGCCCGCCTCACCAAGAGCAGTGATTATGGGTAGTGCATGGGGCACACGATGCTCCTCTCCGACGGCTGTTTTGGGTCCTCATGTGTCCTTGATTTGGGGCTGTGCATACCTTGTTCTTGAGAAGCTCTTCACCTTTATATGATGCCCAGCGGACTATGGTTGTGGTTGTGCTTGTGATGTTGAACGGTTCAAAAGCATATCACTCCGTGTCAGCTTCGTTCAAATCGTTCTTGCTCCAATTTGACTCTTTTAACGTAAGAGTTGAATCTTTTTCAACACATAGTCCATAAGGGAACTTTGTTCTCCTTTGTTAATACGAGAGACCGAACTGCGAGCCATGAAGCTGGTCACCCTCACTATGCTGGCCATGGCCACGGGCTGCATCCAAGCCGAGTCGGCCATGAGCAAGATGTCTCAAGTCATGAGTCTGAAAGCCAGCTTCCACAAGCAAAAGCAGGAGGCAGGAGTCTTTGCCGAGAACAACTACAAGGCCATGGGTACTGTCAAGTGCGAGAATGGCAAGGCAGGCGACTATAGCTGCAAAAACGTCGACGTCAAGGGGTCAATCACCCACGAAGCAATGGGCAGCACATCCCGCGAGGGAAATGATATCTGGGGTAGGTGTCGCCAGCTAGCTTTTATTTCTTTAGCAAATCAACAAGAAATTGTTTATTGTTGACGTTTTGTCTTTCACCCCATTCTCCTCCACGCACTCCCTGAGAGAAAACACAAACTGCGGATTGATACTGACATGTACAACCCCCCTATCCCTACAGGCTGGACCTCTGACGATGGCAGAGAATTCGCAATTGTCGGCCAAACCGATGGCACCGCCTTTGTAGAAATCACCAAATCCGGAAATCTTAAATACCGGGGGCGGCTGCCCACGCAAACCGACGTGGCCATCTGGCGTGACATCAAAGTCATCGACCACCACGCCTACATCAGTTCCGAGTCCAAAATGCACGGCATGCAAGTCTTTGACCTACACAAGCTGCTCACCCTCGGCGAGGACGCAGAGCCGCAAGTGTTTGACATTCATAGCGATCTCACCGCCCACTTCACAGACGTCGGCCCAGCACACAACGTCATCGCCAACCCGGAAACCAACACCATCTTCCTTTCGGGCGGCAGCAACGCCACCTGCGAAGACCTCAACCAGGGCCTCATGATCATCGACGTCAAGGATCCTTCCAAGCCGACCCTCCAGGGCTGCTTTGGCGAAGGCGACTACGTCCACGACGCGCGCTGCGTCACCTACCGCGGCCCCGACAGCCGGTTCCGAGGCCGCGAAATCTGTCTCACTTACAACATCCACTCCTTCATGGTCTACGACGTCACCGACCGCAAGGACCCGCGCATCCTCTCCACAAACTACTACGACGGCATCGACGGCAAGGGCGCTTATACCCATCAGGGCTGGGAACTGGACGCGGACTGGCACTACATGCTCATGGACGACGAGCAGGATGAAGCCATGCGCAACGAGAGGAACCAGCTCGACGATCTCAAAACCAGGACCTACATCTGGGACATTTCGTCTCTCACCGACCCCGTCATGACGGGTATATACAAGAGTCCCGTCGAGGCCATCGACCACAACCTCTACATCAAGAACCACACCGCCTACATGGCCAACTATGCCTCTGGACTGCGCGTCGTCGACGCCTCGTCTGTGACTCACGATCCCACGGGACAGGGCATGCGGGAAGTAGCCTACTTTGACTGCTGGCCCGAGGATGACGACGAGCCAGAGGTGGCCTTTTACGGAGCCTGGAGCTCCTACATTTGGTTTCCGTCCGGAACAGTCGTGTTGAATTGCATCGAGACGGGCATGTTTGCACTGGACGTGCATGTGTAAGAAAGGTTCATGATGCGGGCGCCACCCGAAGTTGCCTGTCTTGTGGACCGGGCCGTCGTTGATCTAAAGTCTTGGTCTTTTTTTTTTCTCATCTTTCGTTATTCCCCTGCTTGTGAATTATAGTGTATATTATATCTACAACGTACGTATGTATATCCCACAATCTTAGAAACCCGCTCGGAAGCCGTACAATTTGCACATAAAGCGTCTCAAGATAGCCATAAGCCCGACTTGTCATGACTAGCCACTATTTGCACCCAGTCGTGAATATATTCGCGATTGTGGAAATCCCCGTCCCCCTTGGAAATAAAAAAAAACAATAAGAAGTACAGGAAAGATTAAAAGGCCCTGGTTCGGTCATCGCCAACTAAAGGATCCTGAACGCACCCCGCTCACCGTAACACACACACACACACATGATGCACAAATAAACTCTCATTCCCAGATCCGATGAAGACACACCTATATGCTCAGGTCCTACAAGGTGCCCTGATTTTTTCTACGCCAAGTGTGTAATCATATGCCAGGAGAGAGGTTATATGTTCCGGGGAATGAAACTGTGAATTGTATGTTCATAAAGATGTGATATGAGAGCAATACATGTTCCTAGGTAGGTAAGGACTTGTATGCCTGAGAAGGGGGCCATAACAATGAAGAGATAAAAGAGAAAAGTAGAACACAAAGAAGGAACAAGGAAGAAAATAACCCAGAATTCATGCCCTCAACCCATATACCTGCTCCGTCCCGGCATCCAACCGACCATACGTCCGTTCACCCTCTCCTCCGACAAGACATCGTCAAGGCCTACCCCACTCACAAGAGCACCAGGAAGAGCGTCAGCAAAGAGTCCATTTTAACTTCCAGTCATGCATCCGGGGAGGGGGCGGAGGGACCGCGAGGATGGGTTCTAGGAGGTGTGGACTGTGGAGAGGTTGGGAGAGAGGAATTTGTGTGGTAGAATACGAGGTCATGTGGATGGGCGGTTTGGGAGTTTTATGGTTGTTCATGGGTGGTGGGTGTTGGTGAGCCTTTGGGCGTTTGAGGGCGTTTCCTATTCCTATTTAGTAGCAAATAGGGAATCCTGGATATTGTGTTACCGAAGCAGTCGTTGTGTATCAGAATTGGATGCCACCGTGGGCAGCAATGCGTGAAGCAGGACATGCACCACCGCGACCGACAGACCTACTAACACAGGCGGCACAAACTACAGCACAAATCATGACATCACGTCAACGTGAATATTCGCATGCGCTCACGAAAATAATAAATGCTTCCTACTTGGGACAACGTTGGCAGACACGTATATTGGCTTTCCATCTTCCATGCTTGCACGAGTCCAGACCCGTTCCCGGGCACCATCTTTGCCCTCTCCTCAACGCCCGGATATATTAAAGAAAGAAAATAGGGAACGAAATGGCAACAAACGACAAAGAAGAAGAAGAAGACAGAAAAAAAGACAAAAAGATGAAAAGATGAAAAGAAAAGAATACTTGATACAGGCTCCTGCGCGCGTCATGACAAACGACTCGAAAACAGACAACAAAAAAGCTCAACACAGACAAGAGCAATCGATAAGACGAACTGACATGTTCTCTCTTGACAAAAAGACACCATCTTTTTTATTGAAAAAAATCTCAAAAAAAGTGCCGCATCGCACGTGTCACAACAACTCCCAGTCCCCAAACCCAAAAAGATGGAATAAATGCATCTTCGTAGCAGCATCGCAGACTTTTGCCCAGTCGCTAGACAACGACACAGAATCGGGAATCACAACAAGCTAACACAAGTGTGAAAAAGAAAAACAAAGAACAAGAAAATACAAGTTGCTCGAGATATGCCTTCGTAGGACTGGTCGGGATGCGCTGAATTGGCAATGACTAGCGGGCATGATATGCACTTATGACGAGGCATACAGGCATACACCCGGATGCAGGATTTTTATGCCACTCGGGGGGCATTCAAACGGCATTGAAAGACCTATTAAGCGGCCATTTTCACATCGCCATTGAGTTCAACAACCACAGTAGGCGATCCAAATTGGGGCGTTTCAAGCTGATCGCCATCATTCGTGGGTCGACGTCGCTTCCCCATGCGCTCACACCACTGCTCAGCACTGAAAATGGTGCCATCCAACACACCGGTGATCTGTGTCACCATGTCCAGACCCTCTTTGGCGAGTACCAGAACCTTTTGGGCGCCCTCTTGCACCGCCGAATCACCGTGTTTGTCACCATTGGTAGGCGCCTCGGTCATGCTCGCCACGCGGAAGCGCTGCGGGAGGCTCGTCAGATGGCGGCGTACGAGGATGCGCGCATTCTCAGGGAGGGCACCCCCTGCATAGTTGGATACGGTATTGATGGTCTCTTGAAGAGTCTTAAGCACATCGACCTTGAGCGTGTTGATCTTGTTTGTCAATTCCGTGCGGGCTTGCTCCGAGGCCCGTCCATCGTGCAGCCTCCCTTCCGCGCCGGCCCCCTCAGCATCACCCTGTTGGGATGCAATCGAATCCAGTGTCGCTTGGTGAGCTTCAGCTGTCTGCTCGTATTCCTCCAAAGTCGATTTTAAATTTCCAATCACCTGGCTCATGTGGCCATTTGTCCAACGCAGCCACTTGAGGCAGTACTTCAAGCTCTTGAGACTCTCAGCACTCATGGCAACACTGAGCCCGGACGTCGACGTCATGAGGCGAGACTGCCAGGATCCGTGGGCGGGAGAAGACCGAGGGGTTTCTTGTGATGATGGCGCCGTCTCGCTGTAAGCTGGAGATCGCATCTCATCGTAGGCTGGCAACGTGTCTACGGTGCTCGCCGAAGAGGATCTTCGATCGCTTCGTGGCGTGGATGGAAAGGACAAGTCGAAATCGCCATTCGCCATGTCCCTGGTCTTCTTGTTGGCACCTTCATCCCCTTGACCAATCTTTCGCCGCTTCTTTGAATTCCCATGGCTGTTGTTCGTACCGTCGTGGCGTCTGTTGCCAAGAAACCACCGAACACCACCTTCGACGCCGGTGACACGGCCGACAGAATTGACCGTCTTAGCTATGGGAGTAAGATATCCTTCCACGTATTCGGCGCCGGATTTGAAGCGCGGTGAGAAATTCTTTGCGCCGCCATAAGCTGTGCTAGCACCGCCAATGGTACTGGCCACGAGTGGATGAGCCGTTGTGAGAAGCGACAGCAAGGGTTCAGGACGTGGGGATCTTGTTTGCGACGACGATGGTGTTCCGTAGTGGCCAGTGAGTTTCGGGCTCAATGCTGCAAGGCTGGCTGAATCTGCTGGAGAGGAAATAAAGTCTAAACAGCAGAAGCGTTAATAACAGGACATTGTGTATACATATAAAAGAAAAGAGAAGAAAGAAAAAAACAGATTGCCCGAGGAAAATGACTCATGACCAGTCCTTCACAGCATATATGGCGGACGGGCAGGCAGGCAGGTGTCAATCAAAAACATACCAGCTCGCAAGTCGCCGAGGGCTTCCGCCGCAAGTCGCACATCGGGATCGTCCAGGTTTACCATGTTGCTGGGGCTATGTCGACCTGGTGGGGATGAGGCACCACTGGTCACACTAACATCTCCATCCAAATCCATAGTCGTGGCCTGACTGCCAGCCCTCTCGTGTATGTTCAGCTGAGCAGGAGGAGATTGTCGATTCGCCAGGGAACCATTCAACGGCGGCCAATTGATGTGTGATGATGGGTGTGAGGCTTGATGATCTTGATTCTCGCGCATTCCTTCGCCACGAAAAGCATGAACGCCAGTGAGGGAGCTCAACGATGGTAGCACCTTATCATTATCGTGGTGTGTGAGAGGAGGGAGTCGCGTCGATAGAGTATCGAGGTCGGGCGGAGGTGAGAATTGCATTGAAGCAGCGGCGCCGCGGCTTCAGGTGAACCTCGGAACCAAGGTAGTCAGGGCGGTGATTATCGTTGAATGGATATATACGCCCAAGTCGGGTCGGATTGGCAAATGTGCCCAAGCGTAAAGAAACGGTGTTGCTCAGAGACGTAGAATCCGCGACGATGGCAGAAGGAGCCGGATGAAAAATAAAAGTGTCCTTCGTCAAGGTTGCGGAAGTGATGGGGGTGCGGGAGGGGAGAGACAGCCTGATGTGATGAAAAAGTGAGCGCAGACAGGAGGGATTAATGATGTGATGAAAGCCACTCGGAGCAAGGCGAAGAGTGATGGGTACCGACAGTCAGAAATCGTGGATGGGGGGGATGAAGGAGGGAGATAAGGCAGGGTACGTATGGTCGTGGACGGTGTTGGATGGTATGGAATCTGGATGGCATGGAGTCTGGTCCGGGTTGTGTCTGGTCACTGGTGTGATAAGGCACCCGGCATCAGAAGCCAAGGGTCGCGTCGCTCTTGGCTGGTGCGAGAATGCGAGCAGAGGAATCAGGACAGCGGTGCAGAGGGACGAGGGGATTTGACTCGCGAATCCCGCGAGTCCAGTTGTGTTGGGATCCAGTATGCCAAGGGAAAAAAAAACACACGCACGCACGCACGCACGCACACAAGAGATGGTCGATGGTCCAAAGGCCGCGGCGTTCCACGACAAATGCACGACGATCTGACGGCACCAGGGTGGGAATGGGCGTGGCAGTGTGGTGTGGGTGTGGGTGGGAGGGGACGGGCGGGCGGCATGTGAGCATGTGATTGTTTGCGCTGGCACTCGTCGCAGCTGAGTGGTCGGGCCTGCCAACTGGCGACTGGAAACTGGCAACGGCCCAAGGGCAACTGGCTGGCAGCTGGCTGGCAACCGGGTGTGCTCCCATTGCACGTGCCATTATTGCCCCAACAAAAAATCCACATGCGACTGGTCTGGTTCGGGAGTGTTGTGGTTCGGTGCCAGGCACATGCAATCAAATCGGACCAGACCAGCCAGACCAGACTTCATCCGGCGCAATCCTGCCTCCGTCCATGTCGGGCGATTAGTGCGATTAGTCCATGCATTCGACCCTTGACCAACACCTGCTCTATTGTACAACCGTGGAACGAAAAGTCTCGACCAAAAGCTCAACTCGACCCGAATCCAGTCAACACGAAACAAGTCAAGCAGTGCGAGTCCGTGGTCCCCCTGGCTGCAAGGCACCAGGCTGCAGTCCCTAGGTACTTTACTGGTGGTAGCTTCCAGCATTCCTCCACTACATCTCTTTGATGCGTCTTTATTGTAATCTCCTGCTTTCTCTCGTGATCCTGAGCTTGGCCGACTACTCCCCCTTCAAGCTCCACGCTTCATGCTCCACGCTCCACGCTTCACGATATGAGGTGAGGTGAGAGGGCTTCCTTCCTTCTACACGTCGAGTGACGAATACCGCCCGTCCAACAGCACGCACGTGCCTGTCGGCGTTCAAATCCGGCACTGGGATTTTGCAGAGTCGATTCATTCATCAATGCGCCAAGCAGAATGTCAGCTGCTGGTCTGTGTTCTCCATCCGGCTTAGCTTTACACGTGCTGGCTCCTTCCTTGCAAACGTGGTGGGGAGATCACATGCGACGACCGCAACAAGCAAGCAAATCGCGCCCAGCAACCACTGCATGTACGTGCGAATGTTACCTAAGTACCTTGTACCTACCTGCCTACAAGTACTTGCAAACCATCGACCTGCCGCTCAGGTCAGGCCATCAATCTACTACCCTTTACTATACACGGCAATGTCCATGCTGATTTAGCGATTGAGCACCGTTTTCCTCTCAATCGCCTCATCTGTCAGCAGGTGGCACTGCGACTCCCCGGCAATGTCTTTGTCGTCCTTCCGAGGTAATGGATTTGCGTTGCCTGCCACGCTGAAAGATTGACCCTAACCACTCATGTAAAGAGTCATGCTAAAACGGAACCAAGGACGCCGATGCTGAAAGAGGTGTTGCTACCATGGACGGACAGTTGTGATTGGCGGGCCGAAACAAACTTGAGAAACCCCCCTTTTCAAAGAGTACGTAAACGCGCAGCAACGGATTATTATA
This sequence comes from Claviceps digitariae, assembly GCA_018360205.1. Lineage (NCBI taxonomy): Eukaryota > Fungi > Ascomycota > Sordariomycetes > Hypocreales > Clavicipitaceae > Claviceps > Claviceps digitariae. The sequence goes on along the minus strand of SRPT01000478.1, from coordinate 8,913 downwards.
CGCACAGCAGCGATTCAATGATTGGATCCGCGCGCATGACAAACTAATAGCGTAAGGAGACGTTGCTGGTCTGCAGATTTCGAGAAGCAGGTTAACGATCAGTGTATGTGTGGATTGAATTGGGGCCATTGTCCAACAACTCATACAGATTCATTCACATGAAGATGCCAGAGATCTTTTTTTTTTTTTTTTTTTTTTTTTTTTTTTGCAAAACGACCTCATGTCCATTCGATTCGTTCATGAGGATTCACGAGTACGTCTTGTTTGATGGCCTTCGTCTCGCTCCGCAGTCCTCGAGTTAGGCCGTGGCTAGGTTTGAAGTTTTCTTAAATTTTTGGATGCCAAGTCATCAACGCTTGCAGAGGCTTCGCACAATTATTGAGTCTACTCAATTAGCAGCAATTCATTTCCTGTCTTCAGGTACAACACAATCGCCGTCCAAATTGAGTACTGGGACTCTTGATCAACCAGTCCATAGCAACGCATGGCGTCGAGACTTCGAGAGTTGTATGTTTTTTGTTTCGTAATTTGAAAAGGAAAGGAAAAGTCGCGTTCGATGTCAAAATGTGCGGTTCCTCTGACGCCGCTCGAGCTACGGAAAGCAAAAGTACTCGAGCAGCTCTTAATGAAACCAAAGAGATTCATCCTTCTTCGCACCACGAAATCGCAAACGTCAACCACGGCTCCATAGACGACATGACAGATTGTCGCGTCGAAAACAGGCTTGGGGATGGTCTGCACTGTCTAGAGGGTGCGTTGAGGGAGAAGGAAAAAAGGGCCAAAACAAGAAGTGGCTGTTCGACACTTTTAAAGTGTGGATGCACGAAAAAAAAAAAAAAATCAAAGGATAAAGCGGGGCGACCTTCAAAAAGCACGTGATGTCCCCTACTTTCCGACCTTTGAGCTCGCTCGCTCTGTGGGCAATTGAGAAAGTCGAGGTTTCTGCCGGAGCTTTGCCGAGCAATGACACGCCGATCTCAAGCCCAGTGACCGCTCTCTCTTGATTAGTGCGTGCCGACTGGGCACAGTGAGACGACAACTAATGACAACGGAGCCAAATTTCCAGCATCACAACCCTGGATGACCACGTAGGTCGCATATCCGAAGGCAGCAGCTCAGGACTGGGCCTCTCGACGAGAGAATCGCAACCAACACTGCCGGCTACATGACGAAGCAACTCTGATATAGCACTCGACTCTTCGTCTTGGCCCGCGTGCCAATTGATCTCTCCCGCCATCTCTACAACCCCTCCTCGCTGGGCTGCTTGTTAGCTTCCATCCCTCCCCGCCCGCCGTTGCGCAATCTTTTCAGGAAAAAGCTGCAGCCATGGCTTCAGCAATCTTCTTTTTAGACTTGAAGGGCAAGGTGAGCATCAACTTTTTGCTCGCAAATGAGGCGCCGAAAAGAAAGGAGAAAAAGGAAAAGGAAAAGATGCGAGGGAAAAAAAGCAAAGGTTGCCATGAAGATCCAAAGTATACTAACGATAGCGGGAACGAACTTCCTTTCATATAGACACTTCTTGCCCGCAACTATAGAGGTGACATCCCCATGTCTGCCGTTGAAAAGTTCCCCATCCTCCTTTCCGATGCCGAAGAAGAATCATCTGCCGTACCGCCATGCTTTTCCCACGAAGGAATCAACGTACGTGTGGTTATGCCATGGCAAAGCGCAATATCTTATTGCTTCTTCCCCCCCCCTTTAAAGTCAAAGAAAAGAAAGAGGGAAAAGGTTACAACTCTTAAATCGTGCGCCAAGAGACTAACTCTCACGTGTTGTTGGCACGACCCTCGGAATAGTACCTTTACATTCGCCACAACAACCTCTACCTCCTTGCTCTAACCAAACGCAATACCAATGCCGCCGAGATCCTGCTCTTTCTCCACAAGATCGTCGAAGTCTTTACCGAGTACTTCAAAGCCCTCGAAGAAGAATCCATCCGCGACAATTTTGTCATCATATACGAGTTGCTGGATGAGATGATGGATTTTGGATATCCGCAGACCACCGAATCAAAAATCCTGCAGGAATACATCACCCAAGAATCGCACAAGCTCGAGATCCAAGCTCGTCCCCCCATCGCCGTTACAAACTCGGTATCATGGCGGTCAGAAGGAATCCGATACCGCAAGAACGAGGTGTTCTTAGATGTTGTGGAGAGTCTGAACCTGCTGGTCAGCGCGGACGGCAACGTGCTGCGAAGCGAGATCCTCGGTGCCATCAAGATGAAGTGTTACTTGAGCGGTATGCCCGAGCTGCGCCTCGGATTGAACGACAAGGTCATGTTTGAGACGACGGGACGGACGACGCGAGGCAAGTCGATCGAGATGGAGGATGTCAAGTTCCACCAGTGCGTCAGACTGTCGCGCTTCGAGAACGACCGCACCATCAGCTTCATCCCTCCTGATGGCGAATTCGAGCTCATGTCCTACCGGCTGAATACACAAGTCAAGCCCCTCATATGGGTAGAATGCGTCGTGGAGTCTCACTCGGGCTCACGAATCGAGTACATGCTCAAAGCCAGAGCGCAATTCAAGCGCCGCAGCACAGCAAACAATGTTGAAGTCATTATTCCCGTTCCGGACGACGCAGACACGCCGCGCTTCCGAACAAACATTGGTTCAGTGCACTACGCGCCCGAACAGAGCGCCATTGTATGGAAGATTAAGCAATTCGGCGGCCAAAAGGAGTTTCTCATGCGCGCAGAGCTAGGTCTCCCCAGCGTACGGGGTGACGACGAACATGGCGGTGGTATGACGGGCGGATTCGGTGGCAGCATGGGCGGCGTAGGGGGCATGGGCAAGGGCGCCAAACGGCCCATCCAAGTGAAATTCGAAATTCCTTACTTTACCACCAGTGGAATCCAAGTACGGTATTTGAAGATAACGGAACCAAAGGTACGCGCCCCGAAAATTTCCTGTACCTCCACCCGTTACCATCCTCTTGGCCGTATCAACCGTCCCCTGTCTTGGTTTCTTATTGTCTTGCTGTCTACGAATATACGGCCTATGATCTAGAAATGCTAACACATCATTCATAGCTGCAATATCCCTCCCTACCATGGGTAAGATACATCACCCAAAGCGGCGACATAGCAGTCCGTCTCCCCGACGTGGTCTGAGCAGGCATTCGTCAGAGCCACAAAAAAAAAACAAAGAGGATATGTATATGTATTTCCAGGAGGTAGAAGTCCCCCGTCAGGCCAAAATGCTATATTTTCGGAAATCCCTTGCTCAAAAAAAAATAAACAAAAGAAGCTGTCGACGCACATACTGTATTTTCGTTCGAAATATCTGGCCAACGGACTTTGCATTCTGAGGATGTACAAGCTTGACCAAATAATGGAAATGGAAGAGGGGAGTGAACGAAGCTGCCGAGCTGTCTAGAAACCCAAAACATACATACAATGGATTGGATCGGACCAGGGGTCGGGAGATGAGACGGTCATGATGACGCGGGGCGAGAGGGTTAGCAAGCGAGCTTTTCGATGAGGCAGCACAGGTGACTACGAATATAATCTTTTTTTTTTCATGACTGTTCAACCGCCGATCCAGGGAGAATACACTGTAATAACAGTGACAGACTGATATTCTATAACACAAAGAGGACTATTATCGCGCCCTGATCCGCTGACACATATAACATTATTGCTGGTCGCTTTTCCCCCCACAAAAAGTAACCACCGCCACGCCCGCCAAGTATTTTTAACTCCAAGCTTACTTTTTCTGAACATGAAGGTTTGGTTTCATTCTCAAATCCCGTCTCCTTTTAAATTTCCCTTTTATATACAGTGGGATGCAGATAATTTTCGTACAAAGGCAAGTACTGAATCTTACAAAGAAGAAAAAACAGGGTTGATTTTCAATTTACCCGTTAACCGGCTAAATTCGCAATACTTGCCTTTGTACGAAAATTATCTGCATCCCACTGTATATATATGTAAGAAAAGTACATTTACAGCTAAACTCGTCTGAAGGGATCCACTAACGGCCATGTCACCCACTGGGACCAAGACTCCGAGTTTGCATCCCCACGTCTTGTTCTGCTATCCCGTGACCAAGGGTTGCTGCCACTCCAATGAGGCGAGATTGTGGGCGGTGCTTCCGCTGGGGTTCTCTGGGTCAAGGCAGATGTGGACGAGGAATCCGCGGGGGGTGTCCTGCATGGAAAGGGGATCTAGGTGTGTTAGTTTGGGGTGGGGGGGGGGGGGGGGGGGGGGGGGGGGTAGTATGGATAGAACGATGGGATGGGGCAAAGATCTTGAGGGGAGACGGTAAGAGGAAAGAAAGGGGGGAATGGTTATACAAAGAAAGGCGTAGTAACACGGAAGAGTGAAAAGAGAAGTGGCGGGGCAAAGGAGAAGTATGAATGAATAATACAAGGAAGGAAATATATACATACATATATGTGTATACATACATGGGACAAAAAAAAAACTTACATCCAGGTGGCGAAGACGTACTCCGCCAGTGATAATCCTTCCAAAGACCGGTACTCTCGCCCTGTCTCCCCAAAAACACCTCGCTGACGGTGCGGCCCCGCTCCGACGGCCGGACCGAGTGAAAGGCCATCAGTCCGAGCAGGATACCCAGCTCGCCGCCCAGCCCACCCGATGGGGTCGTCTTGTAGGGATTGGCGTACGTGGCCGGCACGAGACTCGGGATCCAGCTGGCCCCCGCGCCGGCAACGTACTTGATGGGGGGACCCTGGCGGGCGACGTGCGGCGGGAGAGGCACCGAGGGCGGGTAGTCGAACTGGTAGGAGGCCTGGGAGATGGTGGCCGGACGGGCATGCAGAAAGTGCAGGGCGTGGAGGTGGGCCTCCGGACGGAGCAGGACGTCGTCCTCGGCGACGACGATGGGCAGCAGCGGATTGCAGGAGAAGACGGAGGCGCGCTTGTAGAGGTGGGCGAAGAAGGCGGGCTGGACGGCGGGCTGGCCGAGGATGCCGCCCTCGGTGGAGAGATTGTGACGGGACCAGCTGTAGTGGACCATGTCGGAGGAGGCGCGGGTGACGCGGCCGTTTTGGAAGCGCATCACTTCGCTGGGCACTTCGGCCACGTATTGTTCTCGACGCTGCGGGGGGAGGTAGTTGTGCCAGTCGTCCTTGGGTATGCCGATGTGGCGCGTCTCGGGCTGGTCAAAGTCGATGACGAGTTCGTTGACGACGAAGAGGAAGCTGGGATAGGAGCCATCTTCTGGTAAGGGGTATCGGTTGGGTTTGCTGCTGCTGCTGCTGCTGGAGGCGGCGGGCGGGTTGGGCTCCGATTTTACACGGGATGACCGGCTTGCTGATTTGGTTGATGAGCGCTTTGTGTGCTTGGCGTTGGATTTGGAGCTTGACATTGAGGGAGCGAGAGAGAAGACGGCTGGCTAGCTGTGATGTTTGGGTTGGGGTGTGTGCAAGTCGTATGCACGCCCGTTGGGTGAGTTGTGGGAGCTCGGCTAGATAGTCTGTGATGGCGATGGTGGTGGTGATGATGGTGGTGATGATGATGATACTTATTTCTGCAGTCGACGGGCAAGTATATCATGGCGGATGGCTTTGGTCTCGTTTTATTATTCGTTTTTGTACCGAAAAGGGGGAAGGGGGAAGAGAGGCCAGCATGTACCATAATGGACCGATCACCAAGCGTCGCATTGGCGTCAGTCTATATATACATTTACACAGATGCTTTGCTCTTTTTTTCTTTTTTGCTTTTCTTCCCTTTTTTTTCTTTTTCTTCTTCTCGGGGTCAGTATTGGCTCTCGACAAATCACACAGCAGCATGGTGATGCTCTGCAAAAGGCCACATCAAGTATCATCGAGAGTCTCTCTCCTTTTCTCTCTTCTTTTTCTCTCCTTTCTTTCTCCTCCCCTCCCCCTCCGCCCTGACTTGATGTCAAGTTGCAACAGGCTCCGGCTGCCCAAACACACAACACCTCTACCAGAATCGGTAAGATCGGGCCGGAATTCTGTGCTGTGTGTGCCTTCCATCTCGGTCAAAGACGCCTTTTTTTTTCCATCGTAGAAAGCGCATCAAAAGACAAGAGTCGCACATCTCGCGCTTGTGCCTTGCAATCACGCAAAGGACGTAGTAACCCGCCACCCCCTGGGCTGTCCACCCATCAGAAAAAAAAAAGAAGAGGAGAAAAAAGAAAAGAAAGCGAATAATGTCTGGTCCAAGTCAGACAAAATGCTAAGCATGTCTCGACAGAGGATGTGGGGAGTCTGCGAGAGCAACATGGTCTTTTCATCCCGTGAGAGAAAGAAATTGCCGCTCATGACTGGGGTGAGGTGAGAGAACGAACCAATCCCCCATCGAGTACTTGTGAATGAGGACATACGATACATGCAGCAGACAGCATGACGACGTTCCTGCTTGACCAGACCGACTATCCTTGAAAAAAACCCAAAGGCAGCTAGCCGGAGTGGCATATACTATCATGTCGCCCTCCCTCTTCATCTCCCAACAAAATCGAGGGCTGACCACGTGCTTGATAGTGAGTTTTTGGGGCCATTGGTGGGTAGGCCGTGAAGAAGCATAGCGGATCGATAGTAATGCCAAAGAACTTTGCACAGCACGAGCCCAGTTGGTGTCTTGCTTTGAATAGATAGCGATCTGAAATCTGACCGGTGGGAAGCAGCCTCCAGAGCCTGTAGAAGCATCATCAGGGTCTTGGACTCAAGTTCCAGTCATTGCAGGTGATGATGAGTCACCCGGGACAAAGAATTCATGTCCAATTTGACTGGCTCCGACAGCATGTGCCTCTCCGTATTTTCCATGCCTTGCACAATGTCGAAGGGGGGAGGGGGCCATCCATCTCATGTTGCTGATCATGCAGCGTGAAGTCTCTTGTTGATTGTTGAGAGGACTTTTGGAGGTCTTTCCTGAATGAAATGTCCCCGTTTTTGCCAGAGATGCAATTCCTCACTCTGGCGTCATATCGACCTCAATCTAGTTGTCCCCTACCACCCCCTTCCCTGGAAAAGACCAAGTGTAAGTACATATGTACATTACATACATAAGTACATATGTAATGTAAGTGTGTGCGAAGCTGCAAGAACCATGAGCTGCCGCAGCTCCAGCCATCAAAAACAAGACTGATGGGACCGCGGACCGTGTTGTTTGATCCGCACAACCTTTCAACGAAACAATCCGCCCCAAAGCGAGAGGTCCAGGGGTTTCAGCCGAATCTGCAAAGCATCATGTATGGCCACGTACCATCAACGTACATATATGAGCATGGTGGCTGCTTCTTTCCAGACCGCGTGAATATTTTCATCAAAGTCGACTCCGCAATCAGGCCACAAACGCTATGAGAATGGCGGAAGTGGGGGAAGAGTCCGTTGGACCTTCTTTCGAAATAATCATTCCTACTTTACTATCCTGTCGTCATGTCTCGTGGCGTACACGTTCCGTTGGTTTTCCCGCATTGGGCGATTTAGGTTTTTTTCTCAACTCGATTCTCCAGACTGTTCCTCTCCGCTGCGTCATATTTGATGTTTTGACGTTTTGTGATCAGTGCCTTGATACATGAGGAACTGAAAAATCGAAAGACATACATATACTTTATAGGCGCGCATGCAGAATATCAACCTGCATAAACGCCCGCATGCATGTTTGAGACATGGTATTCGATCCGGGAGTGCTCCATTTGCTGAGTATATTCGCGCTTTTTTTTTTTTTTTTTTTTTTTTTTTTTTTTTTTTTTTTTTTGCTTTTTTTTTTTGCTCCTATCCTGTCTTTTCCCACCTCCATGTTATTGTGATGGCCCTCGCCAACGCTTACCACAGTGCCTTTCATGGCCGCGAACATTGCTTACTACTCAGGTAGTGTTGACCCGTGTCGCTCGTCTCGCGGCCTGATCTACTCTGCAGACATCGAAATATGCAAAAATTGGCGCCCAGTCGACTGTCCTTCGGCTCATGCTCACGCTCATGCATGGCCCTTAGCCCTTATTAGCATCGTAGAACAAGGACCTCCTCATAATATCGTATTGTCGAGACCCAACCAGCCACCCAAAGAACCCACCACAAGAAAAAAACACCTATCCTATTCGCTTACACCTCTTGGGCGCCGAAATCTCCACCTGCATTTCATCCCGGGCAGCAGCTCTCCCCGAGAAACAGATAAACGCTTCTTCAATGAGCCGTTTCTCGCCCAACCTCACCGCGATGGCCATTCGATGACGGCATCCCAGCGTGGAGGCCTGCCGGAGGAGCTCTTCATCCTCGGCCACCGTGGTTGGGTACTGCGAAGCAAGCGTCCGCAGCGCTCCTACCATGACAGTCTGCAAGACATCATCCCTTTTCCTCTTGTCAGGGATCAGAGTGCCATTCTGTTTTTGCATCGCCTTGACAAGGGCCTTCAGCTGTGCGTGTAGGTCCTCTGGCAGGCCATCTACCGTCGCAGCCGAAGAATGGGTGCCATCCGGGTTGGGTTCGCCGGTATTTCGTTCCAAGACGAAGGTGTCTTCCCATTCATCCTCGTCGATTGTCTCCATCTTTGACAAGGGGGAAAGTAGAAAATTGTTAGCAGATAGAATAGAACATGTCGGCAACTCGCTCCACAGGGTGTACCGTACCGCTTTTTTTACAGCCTCTTCTGGCACTCCTAATTCAGAAATGAGCGAGGCTTGTACTGCTTCCCAAGGAATTTCCACCACGTCGTATCTCGAGTGCTTGTCCGTGACGTATCCGTAGCGCCGAAGAAGCTCAGAGTTGGGGTGCGGGCCGTAGAAATTGAGAATCTCCTCGCCTGCTTTGATGTCGCGCAACGTCGTGACGGTCAATTCATGTTCCCCATGGTTGACATGTGCCTGATGGATGAGAATTAGTCACACCAATTCCACAACATCATTGATAGAGGTTTTCTCTTTTTTTTTTTTCTCTTTTTTTTTTTTCTTTTTTTTTTTGCGCCCTTCTCCTTTTTTC
>SRPT01000477.1:0-24474 GCA_018360205.1 Claviceps digitariae | reverse complement strand
AAAAAAGAAAGAAAAAAAAGAATAAAAAAGAATAAAAAGAAAAGAAAAGAAAAGAAATGCATATTTTGGCTTTACTTTATCTTTATTTCTGCGTGCATGTCTGTCTGTATGAATTCTATAGTTATTTCTATCTTTATTTCTGTACTCTTCAACGACAAAAACGTCCATCGCCACTTCGCACACAAGCCCCGACCACCTGACCTCCCCCCCCTATCCCCCAACGCGCACGTGGCCCCGACTGCCGAGTCGATCAATCCCACCCAGAACCGCCCCGCCCCGCCCCACCCCGCACAGGGTCCCAGACAGACAACTAACCCCCCGGCCCCGTCCACGCATGCGTGCGAGCGTGTCTCATTTGGCTTCGACATCCCACGGCGTACTGGCCGCCCTTCAGCCCTACCCACTTGCACCCACCCAGCGAAGCGACACGCAGCGGAACAACGGTGCCAGAATGGAATAGGAAACGATGCGTTGACGCACCGCTACGACAATAACCGCAGTGCACCCCAAAACCATGTGGCGAAATTGCAACTCTACACAAAAAACGTACAAGACGAAAAAAAAAAACACGTGAAGCAAAAGAATGACACCTGAGGGATTCGAACCCTCGCCTATTACTAGACCGCGAAGAGGAACTCGCTATGCAAGTACACCTGAACACGGCGCCTTAGACCACTCGGCCAAAGTGCCTTGGATGCCTGACCTGCCGTTAATTCTACTTATACGCGTACCAGACACAATGCAGGTGCAGGTGCAGGTAGGTATCTTTGATGGGCGGAGAGCACTGCACAGCACCAATGCCTTTTGGTCCAGCACACTAATCTACATTAGCGGGATTTCTCTCCTGTGGCTTTTTTTATAGATCTTATAATAATCCTTGGTGCGTTAGTAGTGGGGCATCGTCACTGCATCTATAGGATGACGTGCTTGGGTGTGAACTTTGAGGTGAGGACTGATAAGCCAGGTGAATTTGTGGTGTTGCGTTTGGGTTAAGAATCATGTACTGCTATTTCTGTACTTTATACTACATACCTACCTAGGTACTTACTTATAGTTATACCAAGTTTTCTTTTTAAAGAAATAATTTAGATTTAAAAAATCTTTTTATTTTTCTTTCCTTCCTTCCCTTTTTTTTTCTTTTTTTTTCTCTTCTCATTCCTTTTTATTCTTCCACCACTTACCAGGTTCAACTCACCACCCAGTCCATCTTGCCCACTCCCCGGCTTGGCTCGTCCAGCCCCTGTATTCAGTCACGCAGGCATTCATGACAGACATAATCGCAGACAGTAACGCAAATGCAGAGACACAGCGCAAAACGGCATTACAAGACAGAATGCAATACACAACACAATACACAACGCATCTACAGCAAAAACTTTATTAAATGACATACTCTCAACACAACTCCACCAACCAACACCAATCATTTCGGGTATAAACAAAACCATCCACCATCCCCACGCTAAATACTCGCAAATCAAAACGTTCGTGACATCATAGCCGTAGTAAATTCATCAAAAATGGACATGACAATAAAAGGGAAGTGAAAAAGTAAAGCAGAGATTGAAATAAAAGAGAGAATACGCACGCATGCTGCATTGCTGCAATGCTGCTTATCCGTGAACGGTCCTACGTCCTTGTCCATGAGAAATCATGTATACCCACAAGCAGCGTCATTCCATCATAACCTGCAGTATTGCTCCGACATGAGGAATAAAATCACGACGCTCCAGACAGTCGTTCTTGAATGTACACCTTGGTCGACAATGCGGAGCAACAGCGCACGCTCATCTCGTGCTTGCACCACGAACATCGGACAGTCATGGACAACGCGCCAGCATACCCACACTTGTCGGCAGGACTCAACACTCCTTCCGGGTTGGACATTGCTTTATACAAATTGCTGGGCATGTCGTGATAGTGCGTGCAGGAGCAGCATTCGACAAAGATCTTGGCAATGGGCGCTCGGTCCGTGGTCGCCAGGTGAGGGGTCGATTTGTGGCGGAGATGACGACGCACCGGGCCAGTCACTGCCAGTTCAGGCTTGAGTGTTTCGTTGCCAGCATTCGAGCCGTCTGCTGGGAGAACAAAGGAGGCGGGGGGACCAAAGCGCTGCTTGTGCATGCGGGTTGGCGCGGCCGCTGGCGGCTGTTTGCGGGCTTGTTCGAGGTAACAGGCCGGCCAAGAAGAATGACCATTTTGTTGCAATGGGTCCGTGGACTTGTTTTTGGGGCGCAGATTGAGAGGCCGTTCTGTGGCAGACGGCTCGAAGCTGGAATCCGTATCCGTGGCCGAGCTAGTTTGGGAATTGCGTCGCCGGCGAACATCAGGTCTCTGAACGGGGATTCCATTGAAGACGGCAAGGACTTTCTCAGCCGCGGCTTGGATGGGATCGATGCCTCCTTCATCTTCGGAATTATCTGCACTGGGTAGTGGGTACGTTGTGCTGAAACAAGCCCTGACTGCGTCATGGACCGACACAGGTGTGTTGTCCTGACTACATGTCAGAGGCATTTCGCGCTCAGACTGCGGTCGAGAGGTTGCAGGCGTGCTAATGGACGAAGCGGAGCGGAAGTCTTCGTCGCACGATTCCTCCGAGGAACTTGTCGGCCCATGTCCGTTGTTTGTGGGCGACGACAGGTACGGTGACATCTGACCTGCAGCAGTACAGGAGGGTGCTCCTTCAGTCCAGTCATGTCCAGACTGCCTGCCCTTGGGTTTCGCCACATTCGTGTAAAGAGGAAACGAGCGGTGAGTAGATGGTGATGGCTTTGCATCTTTAGTACAAGCGTGAGCATCAGAATGATATAGCTGTTGTTGTTGTTGGGTCAGCGTCGGTACTGGCGGGATTGAGTCGACCGAACTCACGGCCGAGTGCCGCTTTGAGCTTCGCTGGGGAGGCTCTGGCGGAGGAGGGGAAGAAGGAGCCGTCTTGTAGCCGGTAGCAGCAGACGAGGTAGACGAAACAGACTCATTGTTACTGTGCTTCCGTGGGTGTCGATTCTCGGACTGCTTTTCCGCCTCGCCACCAGCCTGGGCGAGGGCTGCCGACGAGGGCGGGGTCGCCAAAGGTCCCACGGCGAATGCAATGTGCGCCGGCTTTGACGACGCGTGACTTGCTGGTGACTTGAGCTGCTCTTGGGGTTGCTTACGAGCTGAAGGAACAAGTTGTTCCGCTTGCATGCATCCAGTTGAATGGTTTCCAGGTCCGCCGAGCTGCAATAGTTGCAATTCTTCATCGGGGCTGGCTAGCGACTGTGGCCGCGAACCCCCCTTGAGGCCGACTCTGGTTCGCCACTTGTCGATTTTGCTGGCATCATGAAGAGCAGGCGCCGAAGGAGGGATCGCGAGAGATGCTGTCTTCTGATGATAATTGCTTCCCCTCGTAATTGGCGGATATCGACGCTGGTCTGTTCCGCTGTGAGTGAAGGGACCGGCAAGCGGGGCCAAGTGAAATGCCTGGTTATTTTTGCGAAGAGCGGGATGAATGTTTGATTCATCTTCAACGGCGTTGCTATCCAGGTTCTGTTGCTGATGCGCATATCGCTCAAGTTCCAGCTTAATGCCACCAATAAATCCTGGGTCGTTTACGTGGTCTGTGGAAGCCGAACGTCGAAACTCGAATGGCGCTCTGAGCAGGGAAACAAACGAACCCGATCGACTGCGAGCCTTTCGAGCGGGCTTTTGTTCTAGATCCGAGCCGCTCAACGTAGCTGTACTTTGTGCTCTCTCCCGTCCACGTCCTCTAGCCATCTCTGCCTCTGAAGCCAATGCATGTTGGAGGGATTTTGGGGAGCTGAACGGTGGAGGTTTCTTGGAGAGCCTCTTGGTGCCATCCTTTCTGGCCTCCACTCGCTCCTTCTTCTCCATCTTCTTCTCCATTTTGCGTCGTTCATATGCCTCCCAGCTCGGGGAGTGACAGCGTGCAACTTCCTTTGCAGGAAATTCAAAGGCAACAACCTTTGTATACTTTTCACGTGGTGTTGTTGTAGCCGAATGGGGGATGTCACTGGGAGGAAATTCCCGCCTGCCGTCCATGAGCAGCTCCGGTGGGCTTAGCGTGAGAGAGGTGTTCTTGTCGTCGTCGTCCTTGTTATCGTTGATATCGTCGTTGATGATGATGAGAGGCGGAAGTTGAGGAGGAAGAGAAGTACCACGACGATGGTCTCCACCTCTTCGATGGGCATCGCCGTCCACGGGACAGGCGAGAAAGCTGGTGCGATCGGGAGACGCCTGGGGGGTTGTGACTAAGATGGAAGTGGTTTGGGCTGTTGTTGGCTTTGACTGGATAGTCTGTGATTGCACTGATTGGTGTCGCTCGGTCTAAGAGACGGGACGTGAATGCAACTCGAGTCAGTAAGGATTCAGCTGTGAGTATGCTTCCGTCTGAATGGCAGCTATTGTTGGGGGAGGGGAAAAGGGACAAGTCGACAAAAAAAGGCAGTCAAAGAGAAGATTTTCCCCGAACAATGAAAAAGGAGAGACGAGGATGGAGGATGGAAGAGATGCTGACCATATACTGTTTTTCCAGGTCCAACATGAGTTGCAGGCTGCTGGAGCGACGCGATTGATTATTGATATCAGCCATGGCGGCTGGTCCAAGGCTTGCGCGGTGGTTGGGGTTGCGGCGCTGCAGAAACGCCACGGCCCACGGATACTGCCACTGTAGTACCGCACTGGTCGATCGTCGAGTGGCAAGTCTACAGCTGGCAGGCAGCTGCTGGATGTCTGGCCAGTGGCAGGTAGCAAGTGGCAAGCCGGCCGTTCAAGGCTGGCCAGCTCTCAGCGATCTGCACCTCGTCCCGATTGGCCCGGGTAGCTTTTGTGGCTGCAAGCTTCAAAGTATTGTAGAAGCCAAGTGTGCTGGTGGAAACAAAAATTAATAAAGTGGCGGCGGGCAGCGCAGTAGACGAGTCAGAAACGACGGGAAGCGCGCCAGACCAGAGTCACCAGACACGGTCTGAACTTGGAAGCATGAGCGGCACTGACGATTTCAGTTAGTTCCCGTAAAGTCGGAGGAGATAAAAACATGAAATAAAAAAAAAATAATAATAACAAGAAAGAAAACCGGGCTGTTCAGATGGCTGGCCAGCGCGACATTTTTTCTCTTTTGAGTTTCGGGTCCCAACGTGGCCGTCTGGTTGTCGCCACCCTTGCGTGCTTCTGCTAGACGATGAATCCAACGTACCAGACGATAACGCCGCTGCACTGTGGTGGCTGGTGCTCGATTCGAAGAGGTCTCTGCCGTCTCTGCGGGTTTTCTCCAACCGCGAATGGCGGGCGGCGGGTGGCGTGTTCTTTGCACGGCAGCAAACTCTATCGTGTTCGATATCGCAGAATCCTGCGCAACAAGGCGAGATCGAATCAAGTGTCGAGGGTCGGGAGAGGCAAGAGGCCAAGATGCTGTGTCCCCGTGATGAACGAGGGTTGGTGTCCGGAAAGCCGTTTCCTGCGTGACCTGCGTGACGTCGTTGACAGCTGCGAGGCGGTAAGGCGACAGGTGATAAGGCGGTAAGCGAGCGACCGTGCCAGGAATTGCGACGACTTTGCAACTTTGATGGAATACCAAACAGCAGCCAAAAACAGGTGGAGAAGAGAGAAGAGAAGAAAAGAAATAAAGCCACGCTGTTTGGGCGGGGGAAGCCTTTTCTTTGTACTTGATGTCGCATACATGATACAATAATGGTACATGCAAAACACCCCTGCTGCGCCTGGCCTCCCCCGAAGCCCGCCGCGAAGCCACCAACAGCCGCGGAGGCCGGGCCTGGGGGGGCCTGAGGATCTGGGACTATGGCAGATGGTGAATACGAGAACGTCATGGTGGTGTGTGTGTGTGTGTGTGTGTGTGCCAGGCAAGGGAGGGACTGTAGCATTAGATTATGCCTTGATGTACAATCAGGATGCTGCACGGCGAGCGAGTCTTGGGCACGAGCAAGAGCATTGAGCTCAAGATGCACGGCGCAAGACGCACGACGCACGACGCACGACGCAAGGCCTCAAGCCAGCCGTTTACTTTTTTTTTTTTTTTTCTCCGTGCGAGCCGCAAGGGATCAAGAAATACCAGAGTCCAGACCACGCATGACGTTAAACCCGCCCAACCCATCCATGTCTGTGCAAAACAACCCGTCTCGGCGGACCACCCAACTAAAACGACCAAGAAACAGACAGTAAAACAGACAATCAAACAGACAATCAAACAGCGCCAACTGGTCTGGGACCAGCCTGCATGTGTATGTGTATGTACCGCACTCAACAGTGAGTGAACACGAAAGCCCGCCCATGCAGCTCAACCAAGGCGTCACACGAAACCACTCCCCCTCGAAGCCCTCAAACTCAAATACGAACAATGGCAAAAGCCACGTGAATCACGGCCCAGTCGCCGGCGTGCAGTGCATGATGCGCATTCGATACCACGCCGCTCAACGCCATGTTCAAATTCCTATCTTTTCTTTTTGTCTTATTTTCCCACGTACGTACAATGCACCACTTGAACCAGGGTCCCCGTCATCCTCCGCACATGCTTTGCTTTAGCGAGCGCCGAGCCAGCCCTGCCGGGAGTCTCAGCTTGCTTGAGGGATGAAAAAGCCGGGCACAAAGGAACCCCCCAGTCTGTCCGCCACGTTAGCCTCAGAATCAACCCCTGCGCTCCGAACCCCGGGACTCCCCGCCCCTAGATTTAGAACCAAAAAAAAAAAGGTTGTCGCAGATCTAGACCTCCCTGTGCAATCAACGTCTCACCAACTGGGGCAGACCAAAGAAAATGAAGAAAGATATTGGGCGGGAGGGGGGGAGACGAGGGGGCGGCTTCGACAAAACGCCACGACCACCACCCGCCTCCCGATTTTGATACCGACCACCCGTGTCTAGCCCAGCCTCTCTCATGATGCGCTTCAAATGCTGCCTATTGCGTCCTGCATATATATATATACATATACATATATATATATAGTAATCTCGATTTTGTAAAAATAGATGACGTACTCAGACTTCATAAGCCATCTACATCCATCACGTGCAACCACCAAAGCCGCGAGCCCCCGTCCTGCAGGGTAGTCCACACAAATCGGGTTTGCGCGATCGGGTCGTAGCGGCAATGTTGGCGTCACCAGTCAGTCCCATGTCCCCTTGGCATCTCGGTTTGCAGGCGGCTGGCATGGTTGACGAGGCGTCTGCATGATGCGGAAATGTGCTATACCTACTTTATGTATGTCCATATGCACATACAACGTAGGACTCTAGGACCATAATAACGTAGGACCATAACGACGCACATGCCTTCGCAGCCTTTTTCTACACATTCTTTTTTTAGATTCCTAGCAATGAGGGGTTGGCAATTTCCCGCCACCATATATCCATATATGCACACAAAATGGCCGGTCGGCTCATCCAGCACGGCAAATCAGCTCCCCTACGCGCATATGCAGGCATGACGCGATGCCGCTCACTGTGCACGCGTGGAACTCGTCATGGGGAGCGGGTGCCTGTTCTGGTCTGGCCTTCGGAGGCCGAGTGCGGCGTTCCAAGATCTGGGACCGAGGGGAGGCGGAGGCGGGTGGGACGATTGGCTCGGGGAGGGATGTCGGAGGTTGGAGGCGGGCAGAGAGGGAGACGGAGAGAGGGATTACTCGGTCATGACGGGCGGGGGGGGGGGGGGAAAGGAGTGCATGCGGTGCAGTGCATCATGCTGCTTGAGAGTGGGAAGATATGCGCGTTTTGTATCGTCATTGGAACTGACGGGTTGCGAAAAGGGGATATTCGTTGTATTGACATGTGCACGGATAGTAATGACATGTGCGTATCGATGCTGCGGTCCGTCCAACTATGCAATCGCCATAATATACAGTAAACAGTAAATTTTACTTTTCAATGAATGCAGCTAGCTCCAGGGTATTTCGGTACTGTCGGCAAAAAAAAAAAAAAAAAAAAAAAAAAAAAAAAAAAAAAAAAAAAAAAAAAAGGATCCAAGTGCTCCTCCGTCCCACTCCCTCCACCAGGCTCAAGAAGCTATGAAAATGAATTTTTGCCGCAAGCTCCCTCACCTAACCTTCAGTCTTTGCACCTCGGATACTCGGGGACTTATGTGCGTCCACAGCTCATCCTGCTCGGTATAGTCATGCAGTCCCGCGCCCAGCTCATCGCCATCCGCGGCCGCGCAGATGATGGCTCGCCAGACTCGCTTGCACCAGGCCTTGAATCGACTGGAAAACTCGTTGGGAATCTTGAGCCGCACGGCTACCCACTTATCATCCGGAGCGTGATCTTCGCGCAGCGCCTCTTCCGGCTCGGATGGCGCCTCTGCTGACAGCAGCAGATCTTGGTTGACCCACGTCTGATGCGGGAGATGCTCGCGCGGCAGCGTCAAGCTCAGAAACTCGAGCGACGTCATCGTCGTCAAGGAACAGGCCCGGAGAGGATTCACCATGGATTTCATAAAGAATGACATCCACTGTGGATACAGGACGGCAAAGTCGGTCATGGCGAGATGCGTGGAGCCCACTATTGTGAGCATCCAGCACAACGCGCCTGATTCGCGAGCTTCCTGGCAGAAACCAACGACGCGCTCGAAATTGTCTTTCCAATGCATAAACGCCTCGGACGAGATGGCCATGATGGGTTTCGACACGATATTATTCGGGTCGTCTCCTCGTGGTGGCGTGCCTTGACCCCATGCATCGAGAATGACGCCTTGTCCAAGCCATGTGAGTGATTGATCACGACACAGCTGCACCGTCGTGGCTCCTCCAAACGAATGTCCCATTGCTGTCACTTTATCGAGAAACATGCTCCCCTCCCAGCTGCTCCAAGAGATACCATTCAGGCCCATAGAGCTGGAGCCAATGTTTCCCTTCTTTCGGAGATTCATCCGCGCAATCTCCTCGCCCTTGCCGTCATTGATCAACGTGAGTACGCGGTATACTTCTTTGATCTCCTCCAGCCTAAGTTCAATCTGAGCGGTGCGCAACGTACTGTCAACACCACGCGGATTGTGTGGCGACGTATCTTGAGCGTTGTCCTTGGGCAGGATGTAGTCCATAATGTAATACGGGTTGACACCGTTTTGTTCCCTTCGCTCCACCTTCTTGTTCTTAGCACCACAATCACGAGCCTCATTGCCCGAAACAATTTCCGCGGTTGATGATTCAATCTCGGCTGCATCGACGCTTTCAGGCAAGTTGACCAGTGTCCTTGCGCCGCTCCCATCTCTGTGCTCGACGGCGACGACGACGAAACCAAAGCTCGCCAGCTCGCCACATATGGTGCTATAGCAAAGTCTGGAGCCTCCTAATCCGTGACTGAAAATGATGACCGGAAAGGTGGGCTTTTCGGAGCCAGGACGTTCCTTGTTGTCGGCGTCACCACGAGTATTCGGTGACACATTCTTTGCGGATGTTTTGCCTGCCCAGTAATCGGCTAGTTCTGCATTTCTAAACGCTGGCAGCTTGGTGAAAAGCGAAGTACAGGCGAGATAGCCAGTCACTGGCGCGGCAGGAATATTGAGAAATTTGGCATAGCCCTTGGACGTTGCTACTCTCGGCCCAGGCATCCAGTTTACGCGGCGTAAGTTGTGCAATCCACCGGCAGCTTCGCTCGTTTTTGTCACATCACAGGGGTAGTATATGCCCATCAAGACGGTGTCTAGGCGCAACACGGGCTTCCCAGAGCGCTTCAAGTTCGATACCGGCCCCGGTCTACGAGCTGGGACTTCAATATCCATGAAGCCAACATTGTATGGACCTGTGTAGTTGGGCAGACGATGCAGAACACGTTCCCGCCAGGTCTTGTGTGGTATCATGGCGGACTTGACGGGCGTGTCGACGTGGGTGGTCGAGCGGGCCATGTTGACGACACAGCAGTATGCACAATGACGGCAGGGTCAATCAATATCGAAAGGCGTCTGATACGACATGCAGTGTGGTCTGTAGGACGTTGACAGGAGGGGATCAAAGGGTTTGTTGGCCATTTCGTCAGTAGGGAATGCTCGGGTGGGCAGGCAACACTTATACAAAGGCGACTGGATCGTGATGAATCAGGGCGAGAAATAAAAAGAACAATCTAGCAGAGGTCCCTGTGACGTCAACATTCTTAATGGTAACACAAGCATACCATCAATCGATCGCGCCGCCCCCGCCCACGCACGTGAGCTGCCAATCAATATTGCAGACCGTGCCTGGGTCGCATCCAGAGCAGATGACGAGTACAAGACGAATGAGAATCTGCAATTGATGCTTACATAACCAAGCCAAGCCCGCCCGTTGCAGGGAAAATCAACGAGTCAGCAGCTCGCGCCAATGTTTTTCCGGCAGGGCACATGGGAGTTACTCCACTCACGTGAGTCTCGCCTCCCGCCCACAACCATTTTCCGCAAAATCCCCTCTGAGCCGCTCTCGCCCTTTCGCTGATTGACTTCCCCCCATCGTAAATCATCGCCACATATCATCCATCACCATGGGTAAAGTTCACGGATCTCTCGCCCGTGCCGGTATGTTAAACCATCCCTTTCAAGTGGGAAATGACCGAAAATCCGTGAGAGAAACGATGCTAACGTTGTTTTCTTTCGCACAGGCAAGGTCAAGTCTCAGACCCCTAAAGTACGAAACCGTTCCGAACTCCCGTCTTCCATCCTCATTCTGGCCGATCGTACATCCCGACCCGTAACGAAACGACGATGAACTGACTTGCGCTTTTTTTTTTTTCGCATCAATAGGTTGAGCCCCAGGAGAAGGCCAAGACCCCCAAGGGCCGTGCTCTCAAGCGTCACAAGTACACCCGACGATTCGTCAACGTCGTCCTCACTGGCGGCAAGAGAAAGGTGAGCAGGGAGCACAAATAGTCACGACCATAATGCGACAAACGCTGGCAGAAGAAAAAGGAGATTGCTGACTTGCGCCACCTCTCAGATGAACCCCAACCCCGGCTCGTAAAGAATTTGAGCAGGAGAGGAGAAAATGAGTGGTAGATTATGATCGGAAACGTTGGACAAGCCAAGAGCACCGTTGTCCTCATGAAAGGCTACGGGCATCAAAATTGGCAGGGCGGATTTTATGGCATTAAAGTCGAGTCGATCGGTGGGCTGAGCTCCTAACGTGTTAACGAATGGGCTCGACGAAGCGAGACGGCTCAACTCGGCGTCTGGTGTCGTTCGTCAATATACGCAACAACAACAATATTCATTCGCAAGAGTGCCTCGCCTGCGACTGGCTACGTGACTTTTTACTCTTCATGCTTCCGGCGTGTGTTTCGATGCTGTGTGTACATTACAAAACCTGTGTGAAGCAATTGAAGATGAACATTTCGCGTGGGTTGTTCTTGTGCCATCGCAGCGCCAAGCCCGGCCCATATGGACAGTGGGCTCGTAGGTAATGCTACATCAAAAACGTATGGCGGATTTTCCAGGAATCACCTGAACCTACTGTAAATAACATCCAAGCTCGTAAACGACTGCAATAAAGCCATTTTGGAAATGTCATCTTATAAACGGGCCAACGCACGCACCACAAACATGCATCCGAATCACGTGACTCAATTGCCGGGCCCCACGATCAACTGTACCAGAAAAGCAGCTCACCAGGTATCATCAATACACAATACACACCTTACAAGAACCTCTTCCAACCAATCCATTAAATCCAGCCCCTACTCCACCACCGCGACTCATTTTTTCAAAATAAATAATAGAAACGATCAAACACGACGAATAACAGCAGATACGAAAAAAAAAAACAACCCCTCCTCGCCCTTTTCGCAAATCCCCCTCGAGCAAAGCAAACAGCCCTCCCAGCCCAACCCAACCCATCATGGCCTCCACAGAAATGGACATTGACCAAGCGCCGCCTCCCCCGCGCAACGAATCCGAAATGCAAACCCACACGAGAGCCACCGCCGTGCGCTCCATCGAGGGCTGGATCGTCATGGTCACGAATGTGCACGAGGAGGCGGACGAGGAGGCCATACAGGACAAGTTTGCGGATTTTGGGGAGATTAAGAATTTGCATTTGAATTTGGATAGGCGGAGTGGTTATGTCAAGGTATGTGGTTTATATATACGGGATGGGGATGGGCGGGATGAGTGGTTAACTTTATGGGAGGGTCAACCTGGGAAATCAGTTTGCAGCAAGGCAAAAAAAAAAGAAAAAAAAGAAGAAGAAATAAAGAGCAATAATAGAAGAAGAAGAAGAAAGAGAAGAAGAAGAAGAAACGGAACAAGGGATAGGAAAAAAAAAGAATGCTGGAACGCTAAACGAGAGAATAAAGCTGTGACTAACCGGGCGTTTCAATTTTCCCAAATCTAGGGATACGCCTTGATCGAGTATGCTACGCTGGAGGAAGCGCGGGCGGCGATTGATGGCGCGCATAATACCAAGTTATTGGATCAGACTATCGTGGTGGACTTTGCGTTTGTGAGGCCTCCGCCCGGGAAGGGTGCACGGGGGGGAGGAAGGGCGGCTGCGGCTGGGGCCGGCGCGGGGGGGAGGAGACAGAGAAGTAGGAGCCGGAGTCCCATGGTTAGGGATGAGGACGAGTGAGCGGGCTGTAAGTGGTGTGACACGTGAGATTCGGAATACGGGAATGAATAGAAAAGATCAAAAAAGGGGGACAGGATGGGGAGGATCCTGTGGCCGATGTGCCGATTCCGGGAATCCGGGAGATCGAGCAACGTCGGCGTGTGTCATACAAGCGACAAAGGTATGGAGGGGCTTTTTTTTCCGTGGTGTGTGTGTGTGTGTGGACTCTGGCTGACTTGGGAATAGATTTAAACTGGCGCATCAAGAATTCTTTGTGGCTATCAAGACTGGGTGTTGTAAGGGCGTGTTGTGCGTGGTAGCGTGATGAGCTTTCGGCGGGCAGCCCATGTTGTAGACTTGGTCGAATACATGTTGTCAAAGAAAAGAAAGGACACGTAAAACAGACACAGAAGGAAAGAACTTCAAAAAAAGAAAAAAAAAGAAAAAGAAAAAGAATGAAGAAAAGAATAAAATAAAAGCCAAGCGACTGCTTCTTCCGTATGCATATGACGAGTAACAACTCCCGCGACCAGATCCTCCAAGCCACATGCTAAATCAATGTTATGTCTACATAGTTGTCACCAGCATTCTCCATCGCTTCACCGTTCATGACCCCATGCACGTAAGCCTCCCCTACTAATCGGTAGCAGCCCTGCTCCTCCTCAGCCGGACGAACGACGTACGGGACATCACAGCCGTGGAAGATTACTACCATGTCCCCGTCCCGCGTCAAGAGCGGCATCAACCCAATCAGACGTTCCTGCGTGACACATAGCGCATGCCTGTTCGTCGTCATGCCCATGGAAGATGCAAAAGGAGCACAGTCCGCGGGCAAAGTGGACGTCGAAACGGCGGTGGTGCAGCCCATCTGAGCGACTACATCAAGCATCTCTGAAGGGTACAAGCGCGCACCCAGATACCACACCAGTGCCAGAAGAACTGGAACCAGAACCCAGATATAAAGCCAGCGGAAAATGGGCAAGAGAACAAGAAAGGTTATGGCTGGCCCGCGTCGAACGTATTGTGTCCAGTTCAGTCCCGTCACTATGCCCACGTGGACTACAATCGGTAGAAAACGAATAGCGAGAACAAAGACGGGACTCGCTATGAGAAGGGCAATCATCAGGATAAGACAGGCTTTAAACAAAAGTATGTTGTCGTATTTCTTGACCAACTCATATTGGGTTGCGAATTCCGGAGGTGCTGGCTCTCCATGCTTGGTTCGATTGCCAATCAGAGTTCGCCAGACGGCTTCCACGGTAGACTCTCCTGTTGGATATTGGCTTCCCATATTCAGGATCATGTTCTCGTACACTTGGCATGGTAGCATCAACTTTCCTGGCAGCACTAATATGATTCGCCCGACTGGTGTGGCTCTGATGACAAGTTTTCCTCGAAATGCATCACCACTGTAAGATGGCTCGGTATTTGCCGCTGCATTGTACAGCTTGGGTGGTGCATCCGCTGTTTCTTTTGATGCGTCAGCCTGAGTCTCCTTGGCGGCCGAGTCTCCTTCTTGTTTTGTTGCGGTACCAACATTCGAGTCGACGGCCCCTTTGATGCTTGGAGGACTAGTGAATGATGGGGATTGCCTATTTTCGAGAGCCTTTTTGTCCTCAGTCGCAGCCCTCTGCCCCCGCTTCTGTTTCTCTCGCTGTTCCATTTCATTCCCAACTATCGAGAGAAGAGTAAACCCGATGAGTTTGTTTTGCGCGGATCGAACCTTTGTCCAGTCGGGTACCCAAGATGGCGCTTCTCTGGGTGAAAAAGTGTTTGATCTGATGCCGGCTGATGCCAAAACTCGTTGGAGGTGCCCGTTGTTTACAAAGGCTGCGGCAAACTTGGTGGAAACAACGGCTGCCGTTTCGTCTGCTGAGTAGATGGGTTGGTATCCATCCGCATCGTCTGCCAATCCCAAAAGAGCATACAATCGGTCGATTGGTTTCGAAGCCTGAAAGTTGCTCGTGTTATGCAGCAAGTCCAACAGCGTAGATCTGCCAAACGGAAAAGCCTTTCCTTCAGACCGATCGAGAAGAAAGGAGTTTCTTGCAAATTTCTCGAAGCCCTTGATGGCCTCTAAATTTCTGCGAATGGAGAGCCCAGTGATGTTTCCTGGCGCGCCTTGACCAATATTGTACACCATGTAGGGGCCAGACATGTATCCCATTGCGCGCAGGCGCAGATCCGTAATCTGATGCAAGGCTAGCGCTCCTTCGTGAGCCTCCCTATGCGTATTGAATCGGAGGAAGTAAAAGGAAGAAGTATCCTTCCCAAACCCTTGGTAAATGAGATTTCGATTCGACACGTACGCCTTGGAAGCCAGCCACAACCTGTGCCAGTCTATCTCCAGGTCACCACACAACACTCGAACGTCCGTGGCATATACAAACTCTTGTATGACCCAAACGCGTCGAAACCAAGGACGACAAAAGAATGCCCTCAGGGCCGGCCATTTCTTGTCATCGGGACTGGGCAGAACAAGGCCATTTCGAAACGCAAGGTCCAATCCGATTTCTCCATCGACGTGCGTCAAGTCGTCTAGGTGCTCGGAATAATCTGCTATGGAGGACAAAAGCTCGAGCGCAGCCGGCACATCGCCAGACTTATCGCCCAAGTACACTTGCACACAGGCAGCAGTACGATATATATCCGGCATGAGTTGAATCTGTTCTCCCTTCTCCGAGTTTGTGCTGGAATTAATTTGATTGATGCAGACTGCGTCTGCCCAGATCACTCGATGCCGATCCGGCAAGACTAGCCTACAAAGAATGGAGTGCAAGGTTTTTGTGATTCGTATGACAGACTTGTTGCCCTCCTCATCGTGTATGAGGACCTGTCGTCGAGGCTTGTCGTCGCTTCCCCAGTGATAAGAGAGGGCTTCATAGGGAAGAGCGTATTCCAAGTACGCCGCAGCCGCATCCGTTGCGCGGTGGTAGGTCGGATTCGCCAATCTGTGGTGGATGATGCGACCGGAGAGGAAATCCTTGGGGGTATGATTTGCGTCCAGTTTCAAGAGGCGAATCTCTCCTTTCTGCAGGGGACGGTACTGGTAAGCCAGCATATTTGACTTTTGACTACCAGAGGCTTCAGCGCGACAATATCTGTATATCTGGATTGAACGTTGGACGACAGTACGAGTTGAAGGCTGACACGAAAGATGGTCGTGTTCAGAACGAATTATAGCGACGATGTTCCTGGGCCGATCGAAGCTGGAACCGCAGGAACCGCCTGGTCAGGCATCCCGGGACCTGGAGCGGGCCGAATCCTGAAGAAGAAGATGGTGATGATGAAGATGACGATGTGGGTGGCCGATGCGGAGGGATGCACAGCCCCTTTGGGCTGCCGCCGTTCCTACCACCTCCTGACTGCAGGTGGCCAGGGGCCAGTAGATTGAAATGCAAAGTCAGCATTCTCTCTGTCTGTATCACGAATGTCTTGGTCGTCGATGCAATTCAATGGGCCGGATAAGATATGGGATGGGATTGTTGTCGGAGCTGGCAGCTGGCAGCACAACATGCGTGCAGCTGGAGCCAAGTGGAGACAGGGTCCGAAGGCCCCCACTTCAGCTTGCTCCTGCCCGTGGAATGTGGAAATACAAATTAATATTACATGGTACATCTCAGACTGTACTTGGAAGTTTGAACCATCACTTGCCACTTGACCACTTCGCACAATTGACCACAGCAACGACAAAGTTCGCCAAAAAGACTCGTCAACTCCCCAGCCTTTCGCCTGCTTGTGGTTTCCGTTGTCGCATTAGATGTGATCATCATATTATCCGTCAGACTGCCCCTGATGGCGCCTCGATTGCGCCGCCATTGCCGCCATCATGTATAATCGAGATTCCAAGATTATGCGCAAGCTGCTGGGCAAGGCTGCTCCCGACTCCACGACCGGCAACTTGTCCTCCATCAGTGGCACCGCCACGCCGATCCCATCTTCATACCGGCCTTCCAAGTCGCAGGATGCTGGTTATTCTGCCGGGGTCCCGATATCCTGCTTCGATGTGTCATCGGATCGACGCGCCGTGATCCTCGCTGGTCCTCATATCCTCAAAACGGTTGTCCGTGACGACACTGCAACTCGGAACTTCGTCTTCAAGGATGGCATTGACGTGCGAAAAGCCATCGTTATACGGCACTCCAACGGTTATCGCGCAAACGAGGGCGACGATCAGCTCAATATCCGCGATGTCAAGTGGCACAGCGGCTACCAGATTTTCACCGCTTGCGCCAGCGGAAAGGTCTTCTCCTATGATCTTACGCGCCTCGCGGCTGGCGAAGTTGAGCCTCTTGCGTACAACATCATGATGCATGAGGATTCGCGTCAGATAAACAGTCTGGCCATCAACCCGCATCTGCAGACGTGGCTATTGACTGGTGGACAAGACGGAACCGCCAGAGTGTTTGATATTAGAGCTATGATGCCAGCGAGACATGGTATGACTTTTCGACAACGCTTTGCGCCTTTGAGATGCCTTGATCCTATTAGGCAGGTCAGTTGGTCGCCAACGCAAGGTCATGAGATGGCTTGCTGTACGGATGGCGGCATCATCATGAAATGGGATGTTCGACATCCCTCGCGGCCGGTCATTAGATTTAATGCACATGAGAAGGCATGCTCGTCGATTGCGTGGCACCCAGATGGAGTTCATGTTATAAGCGCCGGATGGGACACCAAAATTCAAGTGTGGGACCTCGGCCCAACAGCAGATAAACGACAAAGGCCCAAATTCACAATTTCGGCACCTGCATCTGTCGCGGCCGTCGCATGGCGTCCGGGGCTATGGTCCGCGCGTTCTCAAGCCAGACGGGTTGCACAAATAGCTGTGACGTACGACGAGACAGGCAGCCGCAGATACGGCACCCCCGCTGTTCATGTTTGGGACTTTGCCCGGCCATTGATGCCGTACAAGGAGATTGAAAGCTTCCAGAGCTCTCCATCCGCTCTTTGGTGGCAGGATCAGGACTTGCTATGGACCGCTGGGCCGGATGGAGCTTTCACTCAGCGTGATGTGGCTTTTGCACGCAAGGCCACTGATCGTCAGTCCACATCTACCGTGGCATTCTCAGCCAGAGGAGATGCAATGATGTTTCTAGACGAACGTTGGCATTCGAATCGACTGCGTTTTCATGAGACACATGCAACCGATATGATTCTTCAAGGAGCTATGTATGGCTCGAGTCCCGGCAACCCTGGCCTGAGCCTGAGTCGCAGCGATTCGGACGACGACTTCTTGGGCGGCTTTCTAGGTCCTCGCCGGAGGACGACGCGGAAGAGAGAACCCAGTAGTAGAGGCGGTGTTTCATTGAGCACCACTCCGCCATCAGGTGGAGAAGCCAGCTTTCCAGATGATGCGAAGCAGGACCTTGATTTGGACCAGTCCATCAACGTCACGGGCATGTTCAAAGCTCACCAAGCCATGACATTTGGCCACATTCCTGCTGCCGTCAACGTGCAATTGTACCAATTCATGTCCAGCGCGTACCTGGAGACGTTAAAGAAGGGCCTGCCATATGTTGAGGGCGGTAAATGCATGGTGGAACGAGTTGGGGACATGCTGGAGCAATTCGCGCAAGCATCCGAGGCCGCAAATCTGTACCGACTGGCACAAACTTGGCGCATCCTGGCGTACGCCATGAGCGTTCTCTTGAAGCGGCGAGCGCAATACCACTTTGAGGTCCGGGTCGGCCAACTCCAAAGTATGCACCCGGATGACGCGTCTCACGAGGGGTCTCACGAAGGGTCCCATGACGGGTCCCCACAAAGGCCAGACCGGTCAAAGGCCTCGGAGATGTCGGGGGACAATGGAGGAGGGGACACTCCCAGAGATTCTACGGCCCAGAGAAGTAGTGTTGACGGTCGCTTTCACTCTCTCCGATCTTTGCTGGCCGCCGAGATTGAAAACACGTCCAACATGCCCACGCCTGTGGCGCGCCCAGCGGACAACAGTAGCGGCGGCAGTAACGTGAACGACGCCAACAAGCCCAACTTGAACACAAGTGATTTTGGCCGTGAGGAAACAGTACATGCTCAAGGTAAAAAAAGACTATCGCCCATTATGGAGCCACGGATTAGCCAACTAAGCCTGCGATCTGCTACGCACGGGTCGCCTAAGGAATCAAGCAAGAGTTCAAGCGAGCGGCTTGACTCTGATGCCATATCGAAAGCCATATCAGGAGGAAGTGGCCGTACAGAAGAGTCTGATATATCTAACAATAGTCAAGGCCATCTTGATTTTTACGGCGCCGAAACGCTGGCGAAAGCCATCGATGTACCAATGCCGAGGCAGAGAAGCAGCGGCAAGGGAGTCGGCTACAGAGGCGAGACGGCGAGACACGATTCGGATGGGAGCCTGGGACAGATGTTTTCCATATCGTGCGGGACCAGGATGTCCTCTGGCCGAACGGGATCCAGTGGAGATGTATTTGCCCGTCCCGGGTTGATGAGAGAGCAATCTGACTTGGACAGAGAAAGCGGTGCATCTAGTCCAAACTACTCACCCGTCGTCATGACGAAGCCATTGGAGGAGGAGCAGAAGGCGCGATCAAGTAGGGTTGGGGATGATTTCATGGAGAAGAACGTGTTTACGAATTCGTTGCAAGAGACCAAAGCAAACGATGAGAACTACCCTTTCCAGTCTTCCTTGACTGCACCTGGGACGAACGGGAACGATTTCAGCATATGGCCACATCATGCGATTCCAGGTATCGACACTGGAGGATTTATGAACCCCAAGATGAAGGAGCTGATGTCGCCTCGACACGACCCACGACCTCGTATTGTAGAAACAGACTATCTGCCTTGGAGCCACGATCCGCCCTACCCACACCCGTTGAGCACAGAGGACGTGAGCAGTGGAAGAGGAGGAGGTGGTGGTGGTGGCTGGGGGGGGATATTTTCTTCCATTTCGCCTCTGCAACCTTACAGTGTTTTGCTGAGAGCATTGGACTACGAGTCCAAGTCATGTGCGTTGCACGCATCGGCCATCATCTTGCTCCTTAAGCCGCTGGTGCCTGAGTCTGTGATTGATACGCACCGAGCGCGGGCCATTCTTCAACAGCACTATCGACGTCTTATCGGAATGAGCCTATTTGTGGAAGCGGCGCTTCTCCGCAACATGTGTTACCAGGGGTGGCCGGACGGACTACCGAGTTGGGGCGAGAATTACGATTGCATATTCAGCAGCGCGCAGCAAGCGGGCAAGGCGGCGCTGTTTTGTTCAGCGTGCCGCAGACCACGAGAAGTCGACCCACGGGCCGGCGCCGCAGCCGTGTGGACGTGCGAACGGTGTCAAAGCGTCATGGCGCCCTGCTGCGTGTGCGGGCACCGCAAGGCAGAGCGAGCGTCTCACATTCCGGACGAGGTGGTGCCATCAGCAGGCGATGTCGAGCTGGACACGTGGCTGTCCGGGTGGTGGTATTGCCCGGGATGCGCGCATGGCGGCCACGCGTCATGTCTGCACCTGTGGCACGGGGCGTCTGAGGCGGACCTGCTGGCTGATGCGAGCATCAAGTACAGCGACGGCTGCTGTCCATCTGACGGGTGCGGCCACGCGTGCCTACCGGGCAGATATCGCAGCGAAGAAAGCACTGCGCGGTCCGACGAACTGGGCCGAGCGGCAGTTGACTCGTGGCGCGGGGGCATGCGAGAGGAACGCAGCAGGCCTGGCAGTAGAGGCGGAAGCAGGGGCGGAAGCAGGGTGGGCAGCCGTCGATCGAGTCCCGGGCCAGCAGGAGCATCAGGAGCAGCATCCTTTGAGCGAGATCGCGATGGCGACCGTGGGGTGAGGAGCGATGTCAACGAGGTCCCGCAGAGCAGAGCGGTGGGAATGGCGCGGGAAGCGCTCAACAGGGGCAGCGGTGGGGGAATACTAAGCTCGAGTCCAGGACGGACCCTGGGTAGCGGCGACAGAGAGCGTAGGAAGAGCGTCAAGTTTGCGAGGCAGGATTAGGGGTTTGTTTTTTGTGGTGACAAGCACACGTGGTTGTGCTCTTTGTATTTGGTCAGGAACTGTTGTCGGGTGAGTCAAGGGGGCGGAAGATGGATCAGGCAACGATTTCTGTGTATGAAACTGGGAAACCTCTAGCGATTTGACTTTTTCTTCTTTCTTTCTTTCTTTCTTTCTTGTTTATTAATTTCTCTCTTTTTTCCTATTTTTTTATCAAACAATAGCCACATCCAACCCGTCCAAACCATCCATAAGCCGCGCAACCTGAAACGCCGAAACCAAACAGCCAAAACAATGAAACACTGAAACGCCATACTAGCCATGCCGAACTGATGAAGATACAGATACGCACTTGCTGCTTTCCGTCCGCAAAGTAGGCACAAAGAGGTGCACACACCCATCGGAAAGGGCCGTTTGTTCGCGTGGCGTGCCTGTATCTAGCCTGGCCTGGCCTAGCGGAGGCGGTCCATCTGTGCAGCCACGCCAGGCCGTCCATCTTTCATCTAGATCCTGCCTATTCGCCAAACTTTTGGTGTAAAGCCTCCGGAATGATCTAGATCCTGCCTATTCGCCATCCCTTTGGTGTAAAGCCTCCGGAATTACCCAAATCCTGCCTAGTCAGATTTCCCGCCTGCCTAGGTACCTACTCACAGTCCATGGACCAGACTAGACTGCTTCGCGGCGGCCCCCCGTGCTCGTGCCCGTGCGGTGTGCCCGAGCGGACCGAGCTGATTACTAGACTGGACTGGACAGTTGCAGCTCCAGAACCAGCTTCACGGGCGAGAACAAAGTCAGAGTCAGTCGGAGTCGGAGTCGGCGCAGGTGTAGGCGTCCAGGAGAATAAGTTCTGGGCTCGGAAGGAGGACAGCACGGGCTGTTTAGTTTTGGTGGTGTTTTTTTTTTTGGCGTGTTTTGTTTTTCAGTGTTTATTTTTCAGTGTTTTATTTGAGCGTTCATTAGATCTTTACTCTTCATTCCCGCTTATAAGTAAATTTCCATCCCCGGACCTGCCCAGCCAATATCTCCATCCAGCTTCCCGATCTGCCATACCTTGTTCTGGCTCGCCTTCCATTCGTTTACCGTTGCCTGACTTTGAATACCGCCATCCTGTGCAGTCGTTCTTTTATTCTCGTTCTTTCGTTCTTTTTTTTTTTACTTTGCCACTCACTCACTTGTATATTTTCGTGGGACGAGCGACTTACATCCGTTGAGGCACGACGACACAAGACAAGAAGGACAAAAAAGAAGGAATATCAACAAGATGAAGTTTATTATTCTGTCGCTGGGGGTTTGTGCGGTGGCGGCGCCGATTCCGGCCTCGGTAAGTACTTTGTTAGTTTGAAGATGGATAAAAAAGCGAAAGAAAAAAAAAGGAAAAAAGGAAAAAAAAAAAAAAAAGAACCAAAAAAGAGACAACATTCCCTTGCATTCCACGCTAACATGCCAAGTCTCCTCTCATGGACATCAAGACTGGCGATTTTACCTTTCCCATCAACGTCCTCGGTCTGCAGACTCATGACGTGTCGGCCGCGAACGGGAATGCCAATGGCAATGCGAATGGCGCTCTGGCTGGGAATGGGGCCTCGGGGCAGCAGCCAGCGGGGGGTGCTGCGCCCGTCGCTGCCGCTGCTCCCGTCGCCGCCGCTGCTCCCGTCGCCGCCGCTGCTCCGGCTCCGGCTCCGGCCCCGGCTGCGGCTGGGGGTGCGGCGCCCGTGAATGCCGTCAACGCCGCGTACCCCGTCGGCGCCTCCCCCGGAACACAGCAGACGCAGCCGCAGACGCTAAACGGCCCGTCAAGTCCCGGAGCAGGCGTCCCGGCTGGCGGCGCAAACGCCAACTATCCTGCTGCCAGTGCCGGATATGTAAACGCAAATGCGCCGGCGGATGCCAACTCGGCGGCGGCGTACAGCAAAAACAACTACAACAGCAATGCCGTCACGAATGGACCCATCTCTGCGGCGGGGACGTCGGCTAACGGACCGGCGAGTAACAATGTGGTGGGCGGTGCTCCTGGTGCCGCTCCGGTCGGTGGTGCCGCTCCGGCTGCTGCCCCGGCCGCGGGGAGTCCCGATGCCCAAGGCGCCAGTTCAGCGGACATGATGGGAGCCATCACCGGGCTGACAAGTGCGGTGAAGGCCCTGACAGGCGTGATGGGGTCCTATGGCAAGAGCGGTCAATAATGAATCGTGCCATGGATGAAGATGCCTCCTTTTTAGTTTCACAAATGGGAACAGAGCCTACCGAGCAGGGGCATGGGTGGCATGTTGATAGATGAACGTTCTTTTTTTTTTTTTTTAATCTCTTTTCTTTCTTTTTTTTGTTTCTATTCTACCCGCGCAGCGGTCTACTTTTTCATTGTTTCAGGAACGAAGCGCTATCTTTATATATAAAAAAGTAAAATAAAATAAAAATAAACCAAAAAAAAAAGGCGCAAAAAAAAAGCGGCATCCCCATCTGGCAAGGCAAGGAGCGAGTCGCGCACACGACAAGCCTAGCTGGGTGGTCGAGCACCGGCACTTCGGTCTCTCCGTATTGGGGGCTATTTTGCGACAGTCCGTCTATGCGTGCTAAGAAATGGCATATGAGCAATGTGGATGTAGATGCGAAGGACGGATGGATGAAAAAAAAAAAAAAAAAAAAAAAACTTGACGTCATGCCGTCTTCTCCAACCCAAGATAAACACATGACTGGAAAACAAATTTCAAGGTCTTGCGCGCCGACGTTTCATATGCGACTAATTTTTTTTGTTAAAAAAAAAGAAAACAAGGAAAAAGAGATATGTGCTGCATATTAGCCTATATGTCAGATGACGACATACTATTATTAGATCCGGGGACATGCAGGTTGCATCCCCGAATCCCACTGGGAGTCCCCCCCCTCCACCGACCAGGATGCAAGGTGAAATGATGGGTTTGCAATGGATGTCGAGGACCAGACTGGAGGGTTTTTATGTTTATATTATGTTTATTTTCTTTTTCTTTTTTTTCTTTTTTCATGCTTTTCTTCTTGTTCTATTCTATGGTGTTCTGTTCTATTCTATTTATTTCATCTTCCACAAAGGATGTCTCATGCCTCAACTTCCCCACCAAAGTGTCTCACGCAATTAGCCGCCGAAATCCATCCCATGTTCCCATGACCGCCCAAGCGGTTTGGGGTTCCATCTCGAACTCCCCAGTCGATGGATTGATGGATGGTGGGCGTCATCTGCAGCAGCGAGATTGATCGGTCGCGCCGCAGGCGTCTAATGTGTGCCGTTTCATCTGTCCGTTATTTTCTGTGCTTCATGTGGGCCGAATCCTTTGCGATCCGGAGCTACCGTGAGGAGCGTGCGTGAATGGGTCGTGAATGGGTCGCGAATGTGGCAATTCCAAGGAATGGAGTTGTTCTTGGGGTTGTTCTTGGGGGTTGTTCTTGGGGTTGAACCGAAATGGCCGCCTTCCCGGGAGGTATAAAGCCTGTTGCGGGCCCGTCCAGTTGTGCGCTCTTGTGCTTGACGCTCTACTTCGACTTGCTGTGATATCTTTTGACTCTTGATACCTTTTGACACCTTTTGGATTTAATTTCTCTGTCGCTATTTATCATCAGCCATGCGTTCTGCCGTGTTCTTGGTTTCCCTAGCGGGGTGAGTTTTTTTTTCTTTCTCTTTCTTTCTCTCTTTTTTTTTTCTCTGTTTTTAATTTCCCTCTCCATCACATACTAACCCCAGCAGCATCGTCGCCGCCAACAAAGCCGACGACCACCACAACCGCCACCCCAAACCCACGCCGGCACCAATCGGGCCCAGCTGTCACATCACCAACACCTTCACCCAGCTGCAGGGCAAGGACCACGGCTGTGCCTACAACCCGAACCTGGAGCCATGCATCTACGACGGTGAGCAATCTTTTTTTTTTTTTTAAGAAAAAATAAAAAAAAAAAAAAAAAAAAAAAAAAAAAAAAAAAAAAAAAAAAAACTTGACGTCATGCCGTCTTCTCCAACCCAAGATAAACACATGACTGGAAAACAAATTTCAAGGTCTT
>SRPT01000476.1:0-24526 GCA_018360205.1 Claviceps digitariae | reverse complement strand
TTCTTTTTTATTAAAGAACTTTATATTACTAAGGCTAAGGGTATTATTTATTTATATTTTAATAAGCCTAAAGTTATTATTATCTTTAGAGATAATTAAAAAATATAAGTTATAGCTAAAAGTAACTATTTTTAATATCTCTTTATAGTAATTAAAGTATATTACTTATTAATATATACTTACCTTTATAATACTATATAAAGGCTTAATTACCTTTATTATTATATTTTTAAGGTAAAGATATTTAATTTATTATAAAAGCTTTATAATAATAAGCTAGCTAAGGTTTATTTATAATTATATATATACTTAAGTAATATTTTTTAGCTAAAAAAAAATCTTCTTTTTTATAAGTAATAAGGCTAGTATTATAATAAATTATTAGCTAGCTTATTAAATTATAAGTATTTATATAAGAATTATTTTTTTCTCTTAATTATTATAGCTTTAAATTATAAAATATAATTTTTTATATAGTAAAAAGGTTTCCTTACTTTTAACTTTTTAAACTATTTATAAGTAAAAAAGGCATTAGTTTTTATATTTTTTAAAGTTAAACTCTATAAATTTAAATATACCTTTTACTAATAATATATTAATTTTTTTTTATTAAAGGCTTTAAAAGGTATACCTTTAGTAGTAATTTTACCTTTTTTTTAAAGGTAATTATAATTTAAAAGTTTTTTTTTTTTTTTAATAAAAATATACTTTTTTTTATATAAGTATTTTTTTTTATTCTCTTTATACTCTATAAAATCTTAGCTACTTTTCTCCTAAAGATATATTATTATAAATAGTATATTTATTATAGTTTAAGCTAGCTATTATTAGTTCTTTTTCTCTTTTTAATTTTATTCTTTATTAGTAATAAATTAAGTTAAAACCCTTATTATTATTCTTTTTAAATTAGCTAATTTTACTATTATTATTTACCTCTTTTTATATTATAGGTTTAGTTATTCCTTACTTATACTTAAAGTAAATCTAATAATAGCTATTAAAGCTACCTAATATAAGCTATTTAAAGATAAAATTATTATTCCTTATAATTACTCTTTTTTTTCTTTTTAATTCTTTTTTTTAAAAATAATAATTTAAATAAAAACCTTTATTATTCTCCTTATTATTAAAGCTAATATTCTTTCTTTTTACTTTATTCCTTAGTTTCTTATTATAATAATAATAATTTAAGTAAAAACCCTCTTTATTATTTACCTTTAAAAAGCTAAGCTTAACTTTAACCTTTAATTTATATTTCTTTTATTTACTTTCTTTTTCTAGTTTTATTTATTAATAAAAATAACTTAAGTAAAAACCCTTATTATTATTCTTAATAAAGAAACTAATATTAAGTATTTTTATTTCTTTTATAATATTATCTTTTTCTTTTTTTAAAAAAGTTAAATATTTTTCTTTTTTTAATTTTATTTATTAATATTAATAATTTAAATTAAAACCCTTATTATTATTTTTAAAAAAGAATTAAGTTTTACTTTTTTTTTTAATAAAGTTAAACTATCTTTTTTTTTCTATTTTATCCCTTATTTTTCTCTTTTTTTCTCTTTATTTTTATAATTAAAGTTAACTCTTTATATTTTTATAATAAGTATTACTATAAAATACTTCTTTAAATAGCCTTATTTTTTTAAGGCTTTAATAACCCTTAAGGTAATTAGCCTTATTATTAAAGTTTTACTCTTTAAATAAAAACCTAGTAGTTTACTTTTAATAGTAATTACTATAGTTATTTTTACTATTAAAGCTTTACTTTTTAGTTAAAAAACTAAAGGGTTATTCTTAATAATACTTACTAATTTTAATACTTAAGTATTATTAATAAGTATTTTATAAAGCTTAATAATAATACTATAGATATTAATAAGGCTATTTAATATATTTATAATATAGGTTTTCTTTATAGTAGCTATAAGCTTATAAAGGTTATATTAGCTTTTTTTCTCTTACTATATATATATATTAAACTATAGTAAAAGCTAGTAAACTAGTATAATATTAGGTTTATTTTAGGTATTTATAGCTTTTTAGAATTATTATTTTATAAGGTATTTATAGGCTTTTTTAGTAGCTTATTATAATATTATTATTTTTTAAGCTATTAATAAGCTTAGTAGTAACTTTATTATTATATAAAGGTATATACTAAAGATTAATAATATTAATATAAAGCTATTAAAGCCTACTAAATTATTAATTACTTTTACTATTATTTAAAGCCTTTAATTAGTAATTAGTATATTACTAACTTTTTTCTTAATAATATTATATATTTATTTTAAAAAAAGGTAGTATTTTTTTATTTTATTAATACTATAGTATATTTTTACTAAGACTTTATTAGTATTAATTATTAAAAAGTATACTAAATACTTAAATTTAGTAAAAATAAAGTTTTTTTTAATATTACTAATAATTTAATTTAAAAGGCTTAAATAAGTATTAATTTAGTATTTTTTAAAAGTATTTTATATATTATATACTTTTTATCTTTTTTAATTAAAAAAGTAAATAGCTTAAAAAGCTATAGTAATATTAATAATATATAAAATAAGTTATTTATTAATTTATAAAATATTAATAATAATTTTATAGTTAAAATTAAGATTATTCTTTAATAAGAATTTAAACCTTTTAAAAGCCTTACTATTAAGTTAGTATTAATAGTATTCTTTAATAAGTTTTTTAATAAGCTTATAATTTATATTCTTACTAGCTTACTTTAGTAATTTAACTAGTTTTTAAATTAATAGGTAGCTAAATTAGTAATAAAGTTATTAAATTTTAGTTTTAAAAAGGTAAAAAGCTATAGCCTTATTAATTTATAAGGTTTACTATAAATATCCTTATTTTTTAATAACTAAGACTTTTTTATTCCTTTAAATAAGTATATTAATAAAGTTATTAAGCTTAATACTTATACTATTTATATTTATAATATAGTATAAAAATAGGGTTATTAAGCTAAGAATATAAAAGTTAATAGTGCTAAAAACTATTAAAAGATAAAGAATACTAAAAGAAGTAGCTAAGCTAGCTTTAAAGTTAATTTTATATTATTTAAAGTTTTTAATTTTAAAATATAGTATTAGCTTTAATAGGGCTTTTGCTTATATTAATCTAGCTATAAAAATTCCTATTATACTAATATTAAGAAGAATCCCTTAAAAAACCTCTTTAAAAAAATTTTTTTAAAGATAAAGCATTAAAAAGTAAAAAGGTTAGGTTTATTATATAAGTTAATACTAATTAAATTATATTTAAAAGCCTAATCTTTAAGTAGCTATAAAAGTTATAAGCTATTAAAATAGTCCCTTTAAAGCTAATTTTTAAGCTTAATTATAAAAAACTAAGTATATATTATTTAGCTATTATTTTAATTAAATTACTTATTTTTTTAAAAAGTAAAGAATATATTTACTACTTTTTATATATAATTATTAATATTTTTCTACTTCTTTTTATTATTATTATTAATAAAAAAACCTTTAAAAGCTTAAAGAAATACTATAAATTTTTTATTTATAAATATATTTCTATATTTATTACTCTTTTACTACTTTTCTTTAGCTTTTTATTACTTAATTTTAAAATAATTAGTTAATTAATATTCTTTCTTACTATAAATAAAGTATTTTTAAGGAAATTAGGGTTTTTTATAGTTATATTACTCTAAATATAAGCCTTATACCTATTTATAGTACTTATTTATAAAGAGAACCTTATTATCTTTCTTTTTTAGTAATTCTTTTATTATTTATTATAATAATATAATTATTTTATTTATATAAAGGTATTTTCTTAAGTTATTAATTATATTTTTATAAGTAAGTATATAGTTAAATATAGTAAGGTAGTATTTAAAAATATTACTAATAATAGTTAATAATTATTACTAAAGTTATATATTTACTAATAAGGAATTAAAAAGGCTATAATAGATTTTCTTAAAGCTATTAATAAGAATATTTAAGTATTAAAGCTTAGACTTATTAAGGTTTTTATTAATAATCTTTCTTAATATTATATTATTTTATTTAATTTAATAAAATTACTAATTACTTTTAGTTTTAAAGTAAGTTTTAATTTATTAAATAAGCTCTTTATAGGTTAGATTCTTATTAGTTAAGTTATTAAAATAATATATAAAAGTATTCTTTAATAATATAATAGGGAATGCTTTATACTATATATTTTAAAAAATACTATATTTTCTATATTTATTTATAAAGATATTAACTTTTAAGGTTATAAAGTTATATATTTTACTAATATATTTATTTTCCTTAGTATAAATTTTACTAAGTTTATTAAAAATTCTATAGATTTAGTTATTTATAGTTTTACTTTATTAATAAAAAAAGCTTTATAAAGGTATAAAGTTATTAAAGTATAAAAACTTTAAGTACTATGTTTTAAGGGTTTTATAGAAGTCCTTTAAATATTAATTATTATAATAAGGTATATTTATATTATATAAAGAAGGATATTATTATTACTAAGTAAAGTAAAGGTTTTAATTAAGGTTTAATAATATATTCTTATTATTATACCTTTAAAGAGAGTTAGGGGTTTATTATAATTTTCTTTAAAGTTTTTAAAATTAGCTAATTACTAGTAAAGTTAGGTAATAAGGTAATAGGTAGTTAAGTAATATTATTTTAATTTTTAATACTAAAAATAGTATTATAATTTATTTCTTAGTATACTTAAAAAGCTTATAAAGGTTTAGTATAATAAACTTTTTAGTGCCTTTATTAAGTAAAATTCTATATTTTTATAAAAGGTTCTTTAAGCTACTTTAAATATATATTTTAATTTTTTTAAAGTATTTAAAGGTTTAATTATAAAATTTATTTTAAAAGTTCTTAAGAAGTTTTTTTTCTCTTTAGCCTTACTTTTTATAATACTAAATAATATAAGCTATATAGTTATTAAATATAATTACTAATATTATTATTAAGTTAGGGTTTTTAAATATACCTTTTTATTCTAATAAAATAGTACTATTAAATAGGTATAGCCTTTTTAATAGTAAATTCTTTATTAAGTAAATTAAGCTAATAGTTAATAAAGCTCTTTCTTTTTCTAAACTCTAGTTTCTAATTATTTCTTATATTTTATTTTCTATTTATAATAAAGCTATATTATTATTAATAAGCTAGCCTAGCTTAGTTTATTTCTTTATAATAAATAGAAAAAATATTTAAGTTTAAAATATAAAGCTATTTTTTTTAATAAAGTCTAGCTATACTTTTATTATTATAAAGCTACCTTTCTTAGTATAAAAATAGTAGTTTTAAATACTATAAAAGTTATCTTTTTTTTATTAAAAAATACCTTATAAATTTATAGTTAATAGTAATTACTAATTAATATTAGTATAACCTTAAAAAGGTTATAAAAGAATAAATAAAGTATTAATATAAAAAGAGTTATAAATATAATATATTAGTATTAATAATAATACTAAAAAGCTAGACTTAGGAAGGTAGTATTATATATAGAGTTTTTTACTAGCATTAGGGTTAATAGGTTTAATTATATAATGCGCTTAATTAGTATCTATAAATTAGACCTTCCTAAGGTTATGCTATTCTACTAAGGTTATACTATTAAGGGCAATTCTAACAATATTACTTACTTAAAAATATTTAGCTAAGTAATATAACTTATTTATTATATCTTACTATTATTACTAAGTAAAGTTAATAGCTATTTATATAAGTAAAATACCTTTCTAAAGCTAGTTTAAAAAGGCTATAGCTTATTCTTTTAAGGATATACTACTTTATATCTCTATTATAGTATACTAAATTAATTCTATATTAAAACTATATAAAGCCTAGAATATACTAATTTTTATAATAAAGAATATATAGTTATTAAGTATAACTTAATAGGCTAGTAAATAGGCTAGCTAGTTTAATTAAAAGAATTCTACTATAACCTAAAGTATTATTTAAACCTTTTAATTTACCCTTTTTATACTACTATTTATTTAAGGGTAGTAAGTAGTAAATAGTAGTTATTTTATACTAATAAGCTTATATAAAGTAAACTAAAACTACTTAATTTAGTTAAAGCCTTAATTAAAAATAATCTTATAAAAAAACCTATAAAACTACTACTAATAGAACTTAAACTAGTTTATATATACCTTAGCTATTATACTATTTATAGCTTTAATTTAAATAAATTTAAATAACCTATTAGTAATTATTATAATATATTAAGGAGAATCCTTATTAGCTATAGAGAGGTTTATTATAAAATCTATTAAGATTTAAAATTAATACTAGTTTAAAGCTAGGATTAGCTTTAGTAATTCTTACTAAAATTATTTACTTTTTTACTCTTTAATATAGTAATAATTCTATATAAAATAAGTAATATTTAAAAATATACTATTTTAGTAAAAGTTCTATAATAAAGCTTAAAATATAGTGTTTTAATTTAAATGCCCTAAAAGAGATATACTATATATATACTAAATAAGTATAGTTATTAAGGGCTTAAACTTAGGGATTTAAAGCTAGCTTTAAAACTAAAAAGCTTTATAAATACTTAGTATATAGTTTACTACTTAATATTATATTTCTATATTTACTAAAAAGTATTAAGCTTTAGCCTAAATAGCCTTTAACTTAAGCTAATAAATAATATTACTTTAAAGGGATTAATTCTATAAACTTTATAAGTATTTATTTATAAAAAGTAAGTAGCTTATTAGTAGTATATAAGCTAAGCTAGTAATAAGTAAGAATAAAGTTATATTTAGCTTAAGCTAGGTAAGCTTATTATTCTTTAGCTTATTACTTTTTTTATTATTTCTTATAACTAAACCTATAGCTATATATACTATACTAAGGGGTTTTATAAACTAGTAAAGGGATACTATATATTTTTTACTATTTTAATTCTACTAAGAAAGAGTATTAAGCTAGGCTACTTAGGTGCTAAAGTAGTACTATAAGTAAAAATAAAAAAGTAATAATATTTTAGCTTATTAAGCTTACCTTTTTAATATTTTTTAAGGAGTAATAAAATACTTTAAATTTTTATAATTTATATAAATAGTAAAAAGGTAAGTAATACTATATAATTCTATAGACTAGGCTTTAAGGCAAGAGATAATACTAAGAAGCTTTTTATTATAAATTATATAATTTTACTAAGCTAAGAATAAGTAGGTAAAATAATAAGCTATAAAGTAAAGAATATTATTATTATTATATTAAAAAAGGTAACCCCTTAATACTTTATTTAAATAGTTTACCTTTAAAACTATATTATAATTTAAGTTTTACTAAGCTAAAACTAAGTGTAAAATAAATACTAACTTTAGTTATATAAAGATAGCTATATAGGCCTTTAACTAAATAAATAATACCTCTTTTTTTATTAATATAAAGAAAAGCCTTATTAACTTTAAAAAGTTAAAGATAAAATTATAGTAAAAATTTATAAACCTTAAAAAACTATATACTCTTTAAGCCTAAGTTAAGGCCTTTTAATTTTAAATTATAGTAACCTTCTTAAGGTTTAAATAAACTACTTACTTAGCCTTAACTATAAAACCTAAGTATTTTACCTTTATTACTATAAAGGTATACTTTTTAATATTTAAATAAAGGTTTATATTATAAAGTTACTTTAAAATCTACTAAATATAGTATATATAATCCTTATATAACCCCTTTATATATATTAGTATATTATTTAAATAGGCTATAGTATATAATTTTAATATATTTCTTAGGGTATTATTAATATATTATTAAAAGGTAGTTAGTATACTTACTAGCTTAAATAAGTAAACTAACTACTTAAATAACTTAAATTAAGTTTAAAAGGCTATTAAGTATTTATTACTTTTTACTATATAAATTTAGTAAAATACTAATTAAATATTTAATTTAATAAACTATTAAAACCTTACTAAAAAATAAAGGGTTTTTTTTACTAATAGTAATAAGTAGTAGTTTTAATTTATAACTTTATTAAGGGCTTAGTAATTTATATAGAATTACTAGCTAGCCTCTCTAGCTTTTTTTACTAAAAGCACTAAGGCTATAGCTAAAGAAAAAAAAGCTTAAATTTACCCCTTATTTATAAGGTTTATAATTTACTTCTATATTTTTAATAATTAATTCTAAAGTATATTATATAGTAATGCCTAAAGTAGGTTTAGAATTATACTATTTAAATTATAATAAAAGTAAATATAGTAATTAGCCTGCTTTTAGTATAGGGAAAGAGTATTAGCTTTCTCTTTCTAAAATAACCTAGTAAAGTCTTTTAATTTCTTTAGTAATAAGGCTATAAATAGCCCCTTTTTATTTACTTTAAATACTATATTAAGAATGCTTATATTTTTCTATAAGCTAGTTAATAAAAATTAATTATTAGTACTTATTTTAATAGCCTAGTAAACTATTACTATATAAACTAAACTTAGTATAGTAGTAGTAAGGTAGTCTAATTAATATATACTTAGTAGTTATATAACTAATTCTCTTTAAAAATAAACTATTATTTAGTTTTATTTTAAATATAGCTTAATTTTATTTTATACTAGCTATAGTATACTTAGAATATAGTTATAAGTAAGGCTAGGTATAATATAAGCTATAACTAAAAAGAACTAACTATTAATATTAGCTTAAAACTAAACTAAGTAAGTAATTTAAGGCCCTAATATAAACCCTACCTTATAATAAGCTAAAACTACTATAGCTATTATAATTCTATATAGCTAAAGTAATAGGAACTATTTTAAGCCTAACTTTTAAATAGCTTATTTATTTATAGCTATAAAATTATTATAATTACTATTTACTTAAGCTTGAAAGAAAGTTTAATTATTATAAAGAAAAGGTAGAAAAAAAGATAGTATTTTTATATTTAATTTAATCTCTTTATAATCTCTATATTTTATATTTAATAAGTAGTATAGTAAGTATAATATACTATTAAATACCTTTTTATTAAAATTTAAGCTAAGGGATTGCCTTTTTTTAGCCTTAATTTATTCTTCTTTATAGCTAAGCTAAGATCTTTAACTTTATATAAATAAATACCTACTTCTATCTATAGCTATAGTATAGAATATAACTTATAGTTAGTAATTTAATATATAAAAAAAATATACTATAGGTATTATTTATTATTTTATCTCTTATAGTATATAGTTTAAGGGACCTATAGGGCCTAAGCTATATTTATATTAGTAGTATTAGGCTATTAGTTTTATTACTACTTTTTAAAGTTTAAGCTAAAACCTATAGTATTTATACCTATTATTATTATATTACTATCTTAGTTATATAAATAGCTAAAATAATAATTATTATATAACCTAACCTTTATTTAGTAAGAGTTTATATTAAAAGTAATACTATAGTATTTAGTAACTATAGTATTATAATTAGTATAAAAAACCTTATAGCTAATATATATATTCTATATATCTTAATATAAGGCTATTTAAAGCTTAGTAAGTTTAATTAAATTAGCCTAATCTAGCCCCTTAGTAAGGGTAAGCTTTTACTTAAATTAAATATAAAAGTTACTAAACCTTTTATACTTTTATTAATAAAGCTAATCTAACTTAAGGATAGTACACTCTTAGTAATTATTAGAATTGCCCTTAATAGCATAACCTTAGTGGAACAGTATAACCTTAGGAAGGTCTAATTTATAGATACTAATTAAGCGCATTATATAATTAAACTTACTAACCTTAATGCTAGTAAAAAACTCTATATATAACGCTACCTTTTTTAGTCTAGCTTTTTAGTATTATTATTAATACTAATATATTATATTTATAATTCTTTTTATACTAATACTTTATTTATTCTTTTATAACCTTTTTAAGGTTATATTAATACTAATTAGTAGTTATTATTAACTATAGATTTATAAGGTATTTTTTAATTAAAAAAAGATAACTTTTATAGTATTTAAAATTACTATTTTTATACTAAAAAAGGTAGCTTTATAATAATAAAAGTATAGCTAAACTTTATTAAAAAAAATAGCTTTATATTTTAAATTTAAATACTTTTTTTATTTATTATAAAGAAATAAACTAAGCTAGGCTAGCTTATTAATAATAATATAGCTTTATTATAAATAGAAAATAAAATATAAAAAATAATTAAAAACTAGAGTTTAAAAAGGGAGAAAGCTTTATTAACTATTAGCTTAATTTACTTAATAAAGAATTTACTACTAAAAAAGCTATACTTATTTAATAATACTATTTTATTAAAATAAAAAGGTATATTTAAAAACCCTAACTTAATAATAGTATTAATAATTATACTTAATAATTATATAGCTTATATTATTTAGTATTATAAAAAGTAAAGCTAAAAAAAAAAGAACTTCTTAAGAACTTTTAAAATAATTTTTATAATTAAACCTTTAAATACTTTAAGAAAATTAAAATATATATTTAAAGTAGCTTAAGAGATTTTCTATAAAAAT
Organism: Claviceps digitariae; assembly: GCA_018360205.1. Taxonomy (NCBI): domain Eukaryota; kingdom Fungi; phylum Ascomycota; class Sordariomycetes; order Hypocreales; family Clavicipitaceae; genus Claviceps; species Claviceps digitariae. The sequence goes on along the minus strand of SRPT01000476.1, from coordinate 14,014 downwards.
ATAAAATTTTACTTAATAAAGGTATTAAAAAGTTTATTATATTAAACCTTTATAAGCTTTTTAAGTATATTAAGAAATAAATTATAATACTATTTTTAGTATTAAAAATTAAAATAATATTACCTAACTACTTATTACTTTACTACCTAACTTTACTAATAATTAGCTAATTTTAAAAACCTTAAAAAAAACTATAATAAACCCTTAACTCTTTCTAAAAATATAGTAATAAAAATATACTATTAAACTTTAATTAAAACCTTTACTTTACTTAATAATAATAGTATTCTTCTTTATATAATATAAGTATATTTTATTATAATAATTAATATTTAAAGAACTTTTATAAACCCTTTAAAAAATAATACTTAAAGTTTTTATACTTTAATAACTTTATATTTTTATAAAGCTTTTTTTATTAATAAAGTAAAACTATAAATAATTAAATCTATAGAATCCTTAGTAAGCTTAGTAAAATTTATACTAAGGAAGATAAATATACTAGTAAAATATATAACTTTATAACTTTAAAAGTTAATATCTTTATAAATAAATATAAAAAATATAGTATTTTTTAAAATATATAGTATAAAGTATTCCTTACTATATTATTAAAGAATACTTTTATATATTATTTTAATAACTTAGCTAATAAAAACCTAATCTATAAAAAGCTTATTTAATAAATTAAAACTTACTTTAAAACTAAAAGTAATTAGTAATTCTATTAAATTAAATAGAATAATATAATATTAAGAAAAGTTATTAGTAAGAACTTTAATAAGTCTAAGCTTTAATACTTAAATATTCTTATTAATAGCCTTAAGAAAATTTATTATAGCCTTTTTAATTTCTTATTAGTAAATATATAACTTTAGTAATAACTACTAACTATTATTAGTAGTATTTTTAAATACTATTTTATTATATTTAATTATATATTTATTTATAAAAATATAGTTAATAACTTAAGAAAATATCTTTATATAAATAAAATAATTATATTATTATAATAAATAATAAAAGGATTATTAAAAGAGAAAAATAATAAGGTTTTTTTTATAAATAAGCACTATAAATAGGTATAAAGCTTATATTTAAAGTAATATAACTATAAAAAACCTAAATTTCTTAAAAATACTTTATTTATAGTAAGAAAGAATATTAATTAATTAATTACTTTAAATTTAAATAATAAAAAGCTAAAAAAAAGTAATAAAAAAGTAATAAATATAGAAATATATTTATAAATAAGAAATTTATAGTATTTCTCTAAGCTTTTAAAGGGTTTTTTATTAATAATAATAATAAAAAGAAAAAAACTTCTCGCGAATCCGCCCGCACCCCTATAGCAACGCAAAACTAACTCTAAAACGTATAAAAACCTTAGAATATTAATTGCTATACCTATTTACCCCCCTCTTTAATAGTATATTAGTACTAGAGCATAGGTATAGTGGATAAGGTAATTCTAATGGATATTAATAGTGGAAATTATAGTCTTACTTAAAGCTATTACTATTTCTTTATAGAATAAAGTAGCTTTATAATAGTAAACTATATTAAGACTATATTACCCCTAGTGTATAAGCTAATGCTAATATATTTACACTAAGAATATAATAAAATTACTAAATTAATGCTAGTATAATTGCTAGGAAATATATAGAATATTATTCTTTAGATTATTAATATAGAAATAATGCATGCTTAATGCAAGGCCTTTTAGCCCCTAACGCCCCTTATAACCCTTACTATTAATAATAAGATTCTAATAGTAAAAAACCTTTTTATAATAATAGAAGCTATAATTATAAAGGTATTTTAAGCTAGAAAAGCTATAATACTAATATAAGTAAGCATTGCTATAAGTAATAAGACTATAATAACCTTAATAATATAGTAATAGCCTACCTCTATAGTAGTACTACTTTACCTATACTATAAAGTTATAGTTAAAGGGATTACTATTATTAAAATTATATAAACTTAATCCCCTAAGGATATTATTATAGCTATTAACTAAGCTATAAGCTTTAAAACTATAGTAATAGTATATTACCTTTATAGTAATAATATAGTAGTAACTTTCTAAGATTTAGTAAAGCTATATACTAATAATACTACTTAGGTTTAAACTATATTTAAGCTAAATATAACCCTAAATTACTATATTTTTAGCATTATTATTAAAGGCTTTCCTATTTAGTATATATAGAACTAAGGCTAGAAGGATATCCTTAAAGTGCTTATTATAGCTAATAAACCTAGAATTATAAGGGTTATAGCCTATAAACCTTATAGTATTTTTATAAAAGCGCCCCTTATTATTAGTATTAATAGGGTTAATATAGTAAACTAACTATACTAAGCTAGTATTATTTATAAGGTAAAAATATTTAAAGCTAAACTCTATAATAAAGCTTTATACCCTTACTAATGCTTTAGCTACTTTAAATTTAGCTATATAGCTATATACTATAGCTTAGTATTATACTATAGCTACTACTTTATTAGCTAATATAAGGGTAGTAAATAGTTCTACCCTACTCTATTAAGGGTAATTTAAAAGCAATGCCCTAACTATATAAAGGTATACTTAGTATAGTTTAAACTTTATACTATAGCTAATAAATAATAGTCCTAGGCTAAGGCTATATACCTAATATACCCCTAGTTATTTACTACCTTAGCACTACCTTAGGAAGATAGCTAAATAGAAATCTAATTCTATTATTATAATACTAATAAACTACTTATTTATTTAGCATTACTCTAGCGCTAGGTTAGTAGACTTTAGGGAAGGATATATCTTCTAAACTTTTATAACCCTTTAGCGCCCTATTCCTAGGGTACTATAATAGCTTTCCTAAGCTAGCAGCCTATTACTATATTAAGACTAAGTATATAAACGCTAACTTTTACTTAATAAACTATTTAACTAATTATAATAGAAGTTATATACTAGAATATATAGAAAAAAACCTACCTTATTAAACTAACCCTTAAGGCCTAGCCTAGTACTAATATAATTACTATATAGAAACTAGGCCTTATTAATAATACCCTACTTAACCTAAGCCTTAGCTACTTTTAGCTTATATACTAAGGTAGCTAGACTACTATATATATTAACTACTGCTATAGAATTAATATATAGTTAACTTAAAATAAAACTAACTAGTATTTTATTATACTTTTTAATATAGAAATTTACTTTATTTACTTTTCTTTATTTAAATAGAACTAGTTTACTTCCCTTTTAAAATTTACTTTAGTACTATTCTACCCTTATAATATATTTATTAATAATTTTAATTAGTATTACCCTTTATAAAATAAAAAAAAAAAGACTTTAGCTAATAATAACTTTTTACTTTAGGTAGTAAAGTAATAGTAACTTAATTTTAAAATGCTATAAGGGGAAATTATATAGTAGTTTTATAATAAATATAATAGTATTATTAACTATATCTAGGCTATATTTAATATCTCCCTTTAATACCTAAGGGGAGCTAACCTTATTAAGTCTAACTATATACTATAGCTTATTTAGCTTAACCCTAGCCTTTACTCCCTTACTATTAAAACCCCCTGCTTTTACTAGCTCTATATAGAGAATAACCTTATTATTAGTAAGATAGCCTATTAGTTCTACCCTAAAGCTATAGCCTACTTATTAAAGAATAATAATAATATTAAGGTATTTACTTACTAAATACTAACTAAACTCTAAGCTATTACTAACCTTATAGTACTATATTTACCTTAGAGCACTTTTAAATATTATTTATAGTAAAACTAATAAATAAAGTAAGCTATATTAAATATAAAATATACTAACTACTACTAGTAGTTAAACTATATTAATAATAGCTAGTAACTTACTACTAAGGTAATATAAACCTAGGCCTATATTATAGCTAATAAATAGTAAAGCTCTTAGTATATAGTAATAAATATAGTAATAGTAAGATATAAAGAGTTATAGAAACTTAAATAATAGGCCTAGCTTTAGAGTAATACCCCCTTAGAATCTTAATAAGTATTAACCCTACTCTATAAAGGCACTAACTTCCCTATACTTATAACCTTATATAGTAATAAGGTAGTAGCCTTTACTAAATAGTTTTTTCCTATATTTATAGCCTAAATTAATAATATTCTAACTTTAATAAGGTACTAACTTAACACTACCTTATTTCTAGCTAAGGACTATTTTATAGATAATAAAATCTATAGTATTATAAAAAGCTTTACTAGCTAAAAAGCGCCTAGCTTTAATAAGCTTTTAGTAGGATTCCTTAAGGCTTATAGTTAACTACTTACTAAAGTACTTACTACTCTCCTTAATATATACTACTAAATTAGTTACTACCTAGCACTATTCTATAAAGTAAAAGTAATAGTACTATAAAAGCTAGGAAAATCCCTTAAAGAGTAAAAATAAGCTAAGGTATAGCGCTCTATTTCTCTCTTTAGTGTTATTAATAAGGTATTTAAAGTAGTAATAGTAGTATAAATTATATATATTACTAAAAAGAGTAGCACCCTTTTAAATATATAAATAGGTAATAAAAAGAATTAGTTAATAGAGATAGCTCTTAGTATTCTTATTAAAGCTATATATATAGCATAGCACTATAGTAGTATTATATTACTACTCTAGCTAAATATTTTAGCTACTTTTAATATAGTTTACTATAGCTAATTACTATATATTATACTTTAAGTAAGACTCTCTATATAAATAGTAGTATAAACTTAAGCCTTTACTACTTAAAGAACTACTTAATTATTCTTTAATAATTAAGCTACTAATAAGCTCCCTATCCCTATAAAGGTACTATAAGGGTCCTTTATTTCCCTTATTCTTTTCCTTCTCTATATTACCTTACTTTATATAAAGCTATAAGCTATATAATCTATACTAGTCTTAGGCTTCTTTAATAATATAAATATTCTTACCTATAGTTATATACTAAATAAAACCTAGCACTAACTTAAAGCTACCTAGAAAATCTATATAAAGTAGTTTATAGAGTTAGGATTATAATTTTACCTATAGAAAAGTAAGCTTATATACTTTACTTATTAGCACTATATAATAATAACTTTAGTTTAACTTAGCACTACTATAATTTAACTAATATAATTTACTTACTTTCTTAGGGTTTAAATTTACTAAAAACTTTAATAATAAGTATACTATTAGTAGGTTAAGGTAAAATTAAGGTAATAGTAGCTTATACTTATAGCGCTATTAATATTTACCTAGGGTTACTCCCTATATAATACTTAGCTTTTATATATATAAGTTATTTATAGTATTATTATATATAGCATAAGAATATACTATACTCTATTTAGTATTAATAGGAGGGTATATAGTATAGCTAAGGTATTTATTTTTAAATAAATAAAGTGCTTAAAAATAATTATAAAAGCCTATAAAGCAACGCTATAGTTCTTACTTAAAACTAAATTAGCTATACCTTTAATCTATCTTTACCTTAACTACTATATATACTATTACTTTAACTATATTAAAGCTAGTAATATAGCTAATAAGATCTAGGCTACCTATATATTAATAGTAAGCTAGCTTTATTAATATTAGCACTATTAAACCTATAGTGCCTCTATCTCTAACTATATACTATTTCTAAACCTTCCCTATAGTAGTATCCCTACTCTTTTACTTACTAAGTAATTTATATAAAACTAGTTTACCTTATAATACTATAACTAAAAAGTAGTAAGAATATATTAGTTTTAACTTAAACCTATAGTAATAAAATAAAACCTAAGCTTTACCTCTATAAAGAAAATTATTTACCTTTACTATAGCTTTATAAAGTATAAGTTTATTGCCTTTATTTAGCTATATACTAAATGCCTAAGTATATAGGCTTATTTATACTATTACTATATACTTAATATAGACTTATTTATATATTAATACTAAGATAATCTTAATAATTATTACTATTTAATTCTTACTTACTTTAACTTTAACTACCTATAGCTTATTAACCTTAATATACTATTACTTTAAAACTACTATAATATTTATATAGCCCTTAACTCTAATTATTTAGCTTAAGCTATTATAACTTAGGTGCTTTAAATTAGCTACTTCTTCTAATTTTCCTTTATTTAGTTACTTAAATAATAGTAAGCTAATAATATTATAAAGTATATAGTATAAGGGTTTTAAGTTATTACTAGCTTATTAATAATAATAGTAAAGGCTAGGTTATTCTATATACCTCCTAAGTCTTAATTACTATAATAATATAAATAATAGTAGTTATAGTAGTATATTAATATTATAGTAATATAGACTTAATAACTAAAAACCTTTTTTATTCTTTAAAAAATAAAAAATATAAAGAAAAAATAAAAACTTAAGCCTATACCCCTCTATATTAATACCTCTCTATCTTTATACTTACTCTATTTAGTATTCTAGCTTATACGCCTTTTATAGGATTTTATTTTACTTTTTTAAAGTATTAGTAATATACTATATTTATAGTAATATTTTACCTTTAAAAGAGAATATAGTAGTTTTAAACTATCCCTTTACTACTACTACTATAGTATTAGCCTTAGCCTAGCTAATTAATCTCTTTACTTTTTTTTAAGTAGCATTATATTTAACTAACTATAGTAATTAGCATTATATTAAAACTAATATAAAACTAAGTTATATTTATATTAACCTTCTTACTAAAGGTATATAAGTCTTAGAAATTTATAATATAAAGTATAGTATTATAATATAATATAATATTTTAGTTTAGCTATAAAACTAATTAGCTACTATACTATTACTACCTTAGGGGTATATACTTATTAAAATATATATTTTTTACTAAATAATATACTTATAATAAGTTATACTAGTGCCTAGGTAGTTTAAGGCTAGGTTAGAGTTAGTACTAGGGCAGGTTATATACCTTAGGTATTATAGTACCTTTTTATAATATCTACCCCCCTAAAGGAGTAGGGCGTATAAAGCTAGTTATAAACTAGGCTAGGCTAGCCCTAGGTTAGATATAGTACTAAGTTAGAATAGGGGGGGTACTTATACTATATTTAAGGATAGTAGAATTTTATAGCATTATCTATAGTAAACTAGGGTTAGGTTAGTATTAATATAGTATTATAATTAAAAGAGAGGGTACTTATAATAATAATAATAATACTAAGGAAAGAAAAGAAAAAAAGAAAAAAGGAAAAGAGTTATATTTAAAGAGGAAGGCCCTATTTATATTCTTAGTAACCCCCCCCTCTCCCCCCCCCCCTTAGAACCTAGCGCTAATTACTCTAAGGCCTTGCTTTTCTAGTGTATAAAACCTAATAGAATGTTTTTAGGTCTATAGTAGTATATAATATAAACTAGTATTAGTACTAGCCTAGTACTAGAAAAATAACACTAGAGTAACTTATATAATTACACTACCCTTTACTATTAGCTTACCTAACTCCCTCCTAATATAGAACTATACTATACTAGGTTTTTATCTATATTTTATATATTTCCTAGTAATATAGGCTACTAGTCTAGCCTATAGAGTACTATTACTATATAGCTAGAACTAGTAGGGGGCTATAGCGCCCCTAATATAGTATTTATATTATATATAGGTTTTCTACCCTATACTAGGGTTTTTCCTATATAGTTATTAGGAGGAGAGGTACTAGATATTAGGCCCTAGGCCTAACTAGCATATTAATAAATAAATAAATAAAAATAATAAAAAGAAGTAAAAAAATATTAATAACTATATATAAAAGGTAGTAAATATATTCTTTATTTTTTAGGAAAATAAATAATTTAACTAAAATAATAGCTAAATAATATATACTTAGTTCTTTATAACTAAGCTTAAAAATTAGCTTTAAAGAAATTATTTTAATAATTTATAACTTTTATAGCTACTTAAAAACTAGGCTTTTAAATATAGTTTAGTTAGTATTAATTTATATAATAAACCTAACCTTTCTACTTTTTAATACTTTATCTTTAAAAAAAAATATTTTAAAAAGGTTTTTTAAAGAATTCTCCTTAATATTAGTATAATAAGAATTTTTATAGCTAGATTAGTATAAGTAAAAGCCATATTAAAGCTAATACTATATTTTAAAATTAAAGGCTTTAAGTAATATAAAGTTAACTTTAAAGCTAGCTTAGCTATTTCTTTTAATATTCTTTATTTTTTAATAGTTTTTAGCATTATTAACTTTTATATTCTTAGCTTAATAACCTTATTTTTTTTACTATATTATAAATATAAATAGTATAGGTATTAAGCTTAATAACCTTATTAATATACTTATTTAAAGAAATAAAAAAGTTCTAGTTATTAAAAAATAGGGATATTTATAGTAAACTTTATAAGCTAATAAAATTATAGCTTTTTACCTCTTTAAAACTAAAATTTCATAACTTTATTACTAATTTAGCTAACTATTAATTTAAAAACTAGCTAAATTACTAAAGTAAGCTAGTAAAAATATAAACTATAAAATTATTAAGAAACTTACTAAAAAATACTACTAATATTAACTTAATAATAAGGCTTTTAAAAGGTTTAAATTTTTATTAAAAAATAACCTTAACTTTAACTATAAAATTATTATTAATATTTTATAAATTAATAAATAATTTATTTTATATATTATTAATATTATTATAGCTTTTTAAGCTACTTACTTCTTTAATTAAAGAAAATAAAAAGTATATAATATATAAAATACTTTTAAAGAATATTAAATTAATATTTATTTAGGCCCTTTAAATTAAATTACTAGTAATATTAAAAAGAACTTTACTTTTATTAAATTTAAATATTTAGTATACTTTTTAGTAATTAATACTAATAAAGTTTTTATAAAGGTATACTATAGTATTAGTAAAATAAAAAGATATTATTTTTCTTTAAAATAAATATATAATATTATTAAAAAAAAAGTTAGTAATATACTAACTATTAATTAAAGGCTTTAAATAGTAGTAAAAATAGTTAATAACTTAATAAGCTTTAATAGCTTTATATTAATATTATTAGTCTTTAATATATATCTTTATATAATAATAAAGTTACTACTAAGCCTATTAATAGCTTAAAAAGTAATAATATTATAATAAGCTATTAAAAAAGCCTATAAATACCTTATAAAATAATAATTCTAAGAAGCTATAGGTATTTAAAATAAACCTAATACTATACTAATTTACTAGCTTTTATTATAATTTAATATATATATATAGTAAGAGAAAGAAGGCTAATATAGCCTTTATAAGCTTATAGCTATTATAAAGAAAATTAATACTATAAATATACTAAATAGCCTTATTAATTTCTATAATATTATTATTAAGCCTTATAAAATACTTATTAATAATACCTAAATATTAAAATTAGTAAGTATTATTAAAAATAACCCTTTAGTTTTTTAACTAAAAAGTAAAGCTTTAATAATAAAAATAATTATAATAATTACTATTAAAGGTAAATTACTAAGTTTTTACTTAAAAAGTAAAACTTTAGTAATAAAGTTAATTACTTTAAAGGCTATTAAAGCTTTAAAAAAATAAAGCTATTTAAAAAAGTATTTTATAGTAATACTTACTATAAAGATATAAAGAGTTAACTTTAATTATAAAAATAAAAAGAAAAAAAGAGAAAAATAAAGAATAAAATAAAAACAAAATAATTTAACTTTATTAAAAAGAGAAAAAGTAAAACTTAATTCTTTCTTTAAAAATAATAATAAAGGCTTTAATTTAAATTATTAATATTAATAAATAAAATTAAAAAAAAAATATTTAACTCTTTTTAAAAAAAAAAAAAATATTATAAAAGAAGTAAAAATACTTAATATTAATCTCTTTATTAAGAATAATAATAAGGGTTTTAACTTAAGTTATTTTTATTAATAAATAAAACTAAAAAAAAAGGTAAATAAAAAAAATATAAATTAAAAGTTAAAGCTAAGCTTAGCTCTTTAAAAGTAAATAATAAAAAAGGTTTTTATTTAAATTATTATTATTATAATAAGAAATTAAGGAATAAAGTAAAGAAAAAGAATATTAGCTTTAATAATAAAAAGAATAATAAAGGTTTTTACTTAAATTATTACCTTTAAAAAAAAGAATTAAAAAAAGAAAAAAGAGTAATTATAAAGAATAGTAATTTTATCTTTAAATAGCCTATATTAATTAGCTTTAATAGTTATTATTAAATTTACCTTAAGTATAAGTAAGGGATAACTAAACTTATAATATAAAAAAAAGTAAATAATAATAGTATAATTAGCTAACTTAAGTAAAATAATAATAAGGGTTTTAACTTAATTTATTATTAATAAAAAATAGAATTAAAAAAAGAAAAAAGATTAATAATAGCTAGCTTAAATTATAATAAATATACTACTTATAATAATATATTTTTAAGAGAAAGGTAACTAAGATTTTATAGAGTATAAAAAGAATAAAAAAAAAATACTTATATAAAAAAAAGTATATTTTTATTAATAAAAAAAAAAGAAAACTTTTAAATTATAATTATATTTAAAAAAAAAGGTAAAATTACTACTAAAGGTATACTTTTTAAAGCCTTTAATAAAAAAAAATTAATATATTATTAGTAAGAAATATATTTAAATTTATAAAGTTTAACCCTAAAAAATATAAAAATTAATACCTTTTTTACTTATAAATAGTTTAAAAAAGTAAAAATAAAAAAACCTTTTTATTATATAAAAAATTATATTTTATAATTTAAAGCTATAGTAATTAAAAGAAAAAAATAATTCTTATATAAGTATTTATAATTTAATAAGCTAGCTAATAACTTATTATAATACTAGCCTTATTACTTATAAAAAAAAAGATTTTTCTTTAGCTAAAAAATATTACTTAAGTATATATATAATTATAAATAAACCTTAGCTAACTTATTATTATAAAGCTTTTATAATAAATTAAATACCTTTACCTTAAAAATATAATAATAAAGGTAATAAGGCCTTTATATAGTATTATAAAGGTAGGTATATACTAGTAAGTAATATACTTTAATTACTATAAAAAAATATTAAAAATAGTTATTTTTAGCTATAATTTATATTTCTTAATTACCTTTAAAAATAATAATAACTTTAGGCTTATTAAAATATAAATAAATAATACCTTTAGTTTTAATAATATAAAGTTCTTTAATAAAAAAAAAAAAAAACTCTAAAAAATAGGTTTTATAGCTAAACTAAAGTATATATTAAGTACTAAAAACCTTTTTATTTTTAATAACTATATTTTAATAAACTATAATAATAATATAATTAAGCTAAACTAAAAAAGCTAAAGTAAAAAGCTTATAATAATAAAAATTAAAAATAAAATAACTATAAAAAACTAATATATTTAATAATAAGCTTTTAAACTATATATTTTAAGTATATACTAATTAAAAATACTTTTTAACCTCTTTATAGTAATATAATATTAAAACCCTAACTAAACTAATATAAATAAGCTTAATAAAAAAATAAATTAATAAATTAAGAATTTTAACTAAGGGATTTATTATATTTTACTTAACCTTTAATTAGTAATATTATATATATTTATAAATAGGTTTTTTATAAATAATAAAAACTTAAGCTTTTAAATTAAATTTATAATTATTTTAAGTAATAAAACTAAAAGTAATATTAATATAAAATTTAAGCTTTATAAAAATATTATTATATATAGCTTAATAAAGAGTAAAAGAGTTATAAAAAATACTTTTATTTCTAAGCTATATAGAATAATATAGGGTATAAATATAGTATATATACTAAGAGTTACTTTAAATATAATTATAAAGAAGCTATAAAAAGTATATATTTTAATAATTATTTATATAGACTTTTTTTCCCTATATAAATGCCTTATAAAGCTAGGAATAATAAAGAAAAAATAGCTTATAATTAATATTATAGCCCTTTAATAATTATATAAATATTATAAGTTTATAGAAATTTAATACATTAATAGAAATAATAATATTATAAATATAATAATAAAGGTAATACTAAATAAGGCTTTTAAAAGCTTTATTAATAATAATAAAATAAAAATTTAGGTAAAAAAATAAATAAAAAGGGAAGTAACTAATTAATAGAAATTAATTATAATAAATAAAGCTATAAAGATAAAAGAATTTTTATATAATTAACTTAGTATAAAGCTAGCTAATTAAGAATATTCTTTTTAATTAAGGGATTTATATATATTAATAATAATACTCTTTATTTTTTATATATTTTTTTAGCTACTCTTTAGGTAATTTTTCTTTATTAAAAAAGAGAGAATTTATAAGTATTAAAATTACTCTTAATAGTATAACCTTAGAGAAATAGTATAACCTTAGGAAAGTCTAATTTATAGATACTAATTAGGCGTATTATATAATTAAACCTACTAACCCTAACGCTAGTGGAAAACTCTATATATAACGCTACCTTCCTTAGTCTAGTTTTTTTATTATTATTAACACTAATATATTGTATTTATAACCCTTTTTGCACTAGTGCTTTATTTATCCTTTTATAACCTTTCTAAGGTTATACTAATAACTTTAATATAAAGACTTTTACTATTTTAATTAATAAAAATAGCTTTAAAAATATAAATATAATATTTAATAAAAACCCTAATATTTAAAACTAATAAATAGTATTAACTTTACTTTTTATATTATTAAAACTATTACTTTTAATTTTTATATTTTTAGTAAAGTTAAAAGTAAATTAATTTCTAAGTATTTTATTATTACTATTAATATTATATAAAATCTTACTTTAAAAATACTAATTAGTATAAGTTTTATATATAACTATTAGAGTATTAGAATACAATAAAAGATGTATTGTATTTTTGTATTATATTTGCATTGTATTTAAATACAATAGAAATACAGTATAAAAATAAATACAATATATAGCTAATTTTTAAATATAAAATATAATATAAATACAATACATTAAAATTTTAAAATATAAATATAATATAAAAATACATTTGTATTTTTGTATTTATAGTAGCTTACTAGTTTATAGTAATTTATAGTATTATAGTATATTATAATAATAATAATAGTTGTATTACCCTAGCAGCCTTTGCATTTTATACTAAGCTATATCTAGAACTTCTGCTTTTTAATAATTATTTAGTTATAGAAAAACCTTTATTAAGTTACTAATTAGCTATATTATATAATTACTTATATAATATTACTAACTAGTAGTTACTTAATAGAATAAAAAACTTAACTAAATATAAGATTATTTTTTACTACTTAGAATTCTAAGAACCCTAAGTCTAATTTCCTTCTATTAAAGCTAGTTAAATAATTATACCTTTGCTACCCTATACCTAGAATTTTCCACTTTTTGCCCCGCTTTTCTGCCTTTTTTTATAATACCTATTAAATTCTTAGTAATTACAGCTGTAACTAGCTCTACACCTAAAGAGCTAGGGGGTATGTTTGCCTATTTATAGCGTAGTAGTAGCTAATCTGCATTACTTAGTAAGCTTAGATAAGTAGGGGGGGTTAAACCCACTATAATTCTTACTTATTAAGCTACTAATAAACTAAAAAAGCCCTTACTTTTCTAGCTAATTAAGGTTTAGTCTTTTTCTTAATGCTATATATAACACTAAGGAAAAGACCCTTCTATATAGGTTTTAAACCTATAACTCTATATAATTCTTACTTATATAAGAAAAGTATTAGGGTTTTCCATAGCGCTTAACCACTGCGCCATGGGGTATTATAGTATATTATAGTATATTATAGTATAGTATAGTATAGTATAGTATAGTATAGTATAGTATAGTATAGTATAGTATAGTATAGTATAGTATAGTATAGTATAGTATATTATATTATATTATATTATATTATATTATATTATATTATATTATATTATATTATATTATATTATATTATAT
>SRPT01000475.1:0-24532 GCA_018360205.1 Claviceps digitariae | reverse complement strand
AGATATAGGTAGACTCTACTTAGCCCTAGGTATGATTGGTCAATCATCCCAGTAGTGATCCAGTTGGCGCCTTAGCGCACTCAAAGGGATGGATCACCAAGAGCACCGAGAGAGCCGTCGGCAAGCGGCAAGCGGCAACGGGTCCAGTGCCAGTGCCCACCCTCCCTCGTGCTCTCGTCCATGACATTCATTGGCGGTTCTGTGTTTTTGTGGAATGAATGCCCTGAAAGAATGAGATATTCTGGGACGACGCAAGGCATCGTGGGAGGGATATCAGGCGAGGAAAGGGGCAGAAGAAGAAGAAGAAGAAGCAAAAGGAAAAGAATAGCGGCCGCCAGATGGTCCAAGGGCCTCATTGTGCTAGCTGCCAGCTGCCAGCTGCCAACTCGACATTGACACCTGCAAGTGACGCCTGCAAGATCAATTACCAACCGCAAGCTCTCCAGCTCACCAGCTTACCTGGCCAATCGGACTTTAAGAGGCCGTCTCATGCAACTCCCAGACCTGGCAGCTGAACTGCGACTTGCCCAGACGTGAAACCATGCATGTCAGCAAACGAAGAAAAAAAGGCCCGGCTGCTCGATCTAGCATTCCCGACACACTGCATGCAATACGTGAGTTTAACCAGATTCTAGACCGAACGACTGCTTGAAATCATCACATGCCGCATCTCAAGTCGATCTTCTCGACTTGGCGTGCATAATGTACCATCTAGATTTTCGTCCATGTCTTCTGTGCATCATCTCTGCGGTGTGCCGCCATGTTACACCGTGGAGGGTGCTCTATCCTTATATGTATTATCTATTTTCTCTAATCCTTTGATTCTCTATTCCTTCATGATGGGTGATTATACTTACTTGACCCCATCTATATACTCCCCTTCTCAGGCCCGGCCACTGCCCCGTTGGCCACTCGGTCCTCGAAACCAGCCACCCAGGTTGGCTTGTTAATCTTTTCCTGTCCAGCTTCGCTCTTGAAGTGATAGCCCCGGGCTCTCGGACGCTCGCCCGTTCCGTCTGGCAATGTGGGCTCGTACGCTGCCAGGAAACGTTTTCTGCTCTCTTCAAAGTCGTCCACACCCTTTGCCAGTTCGGCTCTGATGCCCTCGAAGAATTTGTCCAGGACATGGTGGTTGTGGATTTGGAGCAGATTCCAGCCGAGCATCTCCTTGGCGTTGAGCAGGTGCTTCAAGTAAGCCCGGTGATGGTGAGTGCATGCATAACACTCGCATGCCTCCTGCAGTGGCACGACTGCGGTGCTGTGCTCCTCCGACCACATGTTGATGCCCAGTGGTTGTGGGGTGGCATGCAGGCCATTCTTCCCATCTAGGGACGGCGGAAACGTAAACGTCAGAGCAATCCCGGCGTCGGAGATGCTATTCACGAAAGGAACGGCACAAAGGTCCACGCCCAGTGATACCTGACGGAGAAGGTCGTGCGGCGACTTGGGCAGATCAAACGACAACTTGGGCAGGGGACCCAAGGTCTTGTAGTTGTCGAGATCCGGAAGCAGATTCGCGTCGTACACGGCTAGGCCGGACAGAGACTCTGTGACATCCTCAGCAAGATGCCGCAGGTAGTCCCACTGGAGGGGCATCTCAACAGGCAGGACAGGGGCGAACACAGAGATGCCCAACTCATCCAGATGCTCTCGGCTCTCGAACTCGCGCAAAAAGTCGTCGACCCATTCTTCCGTATGCTCCACCATCTTGACGAGCTTCCGAGATGCCGGCGTTCTACTCGTGTGCAGCGAGTCCGCCAGCGGTACCACGACATCGGGCTGCAGATTTTCAACTGCCGCAACGTACTGCGCCACGTTGACGCTCGCGAAGCCAGTGGATGTGAAGAGCGTCACCGCCCTGGCTCCGTTGCCCATTGGGGTGGCGACGGCGGGACATCGTCTTGCGGCCAAGATGGTGGTTCGATCTGGCGCTAGTGCAGTGAATCTGTGCAGCCGAGGGAGCTTGCCGTGCTGTGGCATGTTGTAAATGGGGGGCTCTTTTCGCTCGACGACTAAAGTTTTTATTTCTGTGAGCATTGATGGAAAGTGTAGAGGTTATTTTTTTTTCTTGTCCGTTGTGTCCTTCTTTCTTCTCTTCTTCGTATTCCCCGGGACTACTCACAGTCCTCCAGGGCCATGTAGGCCGACGTCAGGTTTGTATGCCTTGTTACATTATCGGGAGTAAGGTGAGGAATGACCCCTCGTGATGTGATGGCCGTATAGTTGGGCGTGTCAATCCGCCTCCTCCCTGGTATGGACAGGCGGCCGAGACGAGCGGCGTAGCCACCGGCGGCGGCGGCGGCGGCGGAAGGGCCCAATATCTGAAAGACGTTGCGAACGGGCATATCTGTGATGGGGTCGCACGCCTTGGTTTCACTCATCGTGGCATGTCCACACTGGGAGCCCAAGTGAGACGGCAATTGTGCAGCACTGCAGGGCAGGTTCCAGAGAGAAGGAAGAGACCAGGCAACGGCAAAGAAGCCGTGCTGAAGACGAACAGAAGGACTAAATCACACAGAGTCCTTCTTCCAAGTCCTGGCCATTAGAAAAGATGATGTTGTCCAGCCTTTTCATGCTGTGGCCTTCTCATGTGAAAAAGTCGACTTCAGTCTCAGGGTGAAGTGCAAGACGGACGGATCTGCTGCTGACCGCAGGCTGCCGATATTTATCCGTGGGGCTGGCAAGGATGCCCGTCTTTTTAAAACTGCACCAGCAAGCCAATCTGTTTTTGGTCTGGCGTGTGCGCCTGCCCGCAGTTACTAGCCCCATCCCGGCCCTGTACCCACTGCCAGCTGTCACTGCTAGCTATGCCAGCTGTGCCAGCTGTTCCCGCGCATCCATTCATTTATCCACTCGCCGTCGTCTCGGCTTGTGACATTCGGACTGAACGGACCAGACATTGACATTGACATTTGACTCCATCATTGCCCTCGACTCCGGACCGGGTCAGATTTCCGCAGCAAGTCAGGAAACTTGCTCCGGAACTGGGATACAGAACATGTCCGCTTACCTGCCGAGGCAGTAGAGATCCTCGTTGCTCGACAATAGGACCGCAGCCAGCCTCAGCCAGCCGCATCTCGGCGTCCAACCAACGCCGGACCAGATACGAGGCCCCCCGAGACCCTCAGCCGGCCTGTGGCTTTTTCATTCATCCATTCCTGTCAACTCTCCTCGCACAAAACAAAAAACAGAAGAAATAAAGAAAGGAGGGGGGAAAAAAGCCTACTGTCGAAATCTGACTTGTCAACCCTGCTCCGTGTACAAGTGATGAAACATGGTCGGTCACCATGAAGGCGAAGACCGGCCCCTGTTGACGGATTCCGAGCGACGCGAACTCGACGTTGATGTCGACCACGTTGCCATGGACGGAGACGACAACGAGACGAACAATCATGCCAGCAACAATCCCGACGTGGGCAGCCTAGGCCGTCAAAACCATCACCGCGACCGCAACCGCAGTCAGCGACAATGGCGCGACGCCAGCCCTCCATCCGCGGATGCCGGACATCCAGATGCGCCTCTCGATAGCAGCAGCGGCACACTCGAGGTACAAGAAGAGAGCGATGTGCCGACGCCGCGCTTTGTACAGGACGAGAATGCCTGGAAGAGGTGGAAATGGGTGCCGTATCCGATGCGCCGAATGCTGCGCGCCGTTCGCACATGGTCCGTCGGTCCTCCGAACCCGCAACCGTATCGGATCACGCCCTTGTTCCCGATCGTGCAAGAATATCCATTGTTCCTCGTGGACAAGTATCTGAAGACGTTCAAACAGCGCCTATGGCTGCTCTTCGTCTACTTTTCCGTATGGCTCATTACCTTTGCCCTCGTGAAAAGACGGGGAGAGGTCGCTACCGAAGTTGCGGGATGGGGTCAGCCGCAGACGATTGGATGCGGCGCCACGTACTGGGGATCGGGCAACGCATGCGGTCTCGATGGCAACGACTGTCGTCCCTTTGGGGGCAGTGGATTTCCCTTCCGCTGTTCTGCCAACTGCGCGAGCTATCAGGCGCTCAACCCGCACGCCGTGGGTGATGAGGAGCTTGTCTACCGGCCCATTGTCATCGGTGGCCCGTCCGACGATGCGGCGCCCGAGAATGCGACATACCGCGGGGATTCGTACATCTGCGGGTCGGCGATACACGCCGGCGTCATCTCCAACGCCAACGGAGGCTGCGGCGTGGTCAAGCTCGTCGGCCGGGGGCAAAACTACCGCAGCACGCAGCGAAACGGCATCACGAGCGCGAGCTTCGATTCGTATTTCCCGCTATCGTTCCAGTTCCTGTCCGACATCCAATGCAGCGCCCAGGACACGCGGTGGGCGTTGCTGGCCATCTCTGTCGTCTTCACGGCCGGGCTGTCCCTCTTTACTGCCTCGCCGGCGCTATTCTTCTTTTCCACCTTTATCGGCACTTTTTGGACCGTGGGCATGGCGCTCGATCCTCCGCCGCACAGGTCTGTGTCGGCCTTGTTCTCCAACATCTCGGGCAAGTTCCTGCCAGCCATGTTCGTCGTCTGGGTCATGTACGACAAGATGGGCGTCCGACGCACGCTCCACGGTCTGACGGCCCAGATGGAAAAGACGGTCCTCTGGCTCGGCGCCTGCTGGGTGGGCGCACTCGACAACTACACCCTGAGCTTCATCCCCATCCAGCGCCTCAACGCCCACGATCTCAGCCAGCAACCCGGCGCCAAGACGGCTCTGACGCTCATTGTCCTCCTCATCGCCGCCATCGCCGCCACGCAGATATACTTCTTCCGCCAAGAGGCCCGCTTCGTCAAGTACATTAAGCTCTATGCCATATTCCTCCTCGGCATCCTCATCGCGCTCGTCCTCCCAGGCCTGAACCTGCGCATCCACCACTACATCATGGCGCTCTTGCTCCTCCCAGGCACGAGCCTGCAGATGCGTCCGTCCCTCGTGTACCAGGGCCTCCTCATCGGGCTGTTCATCAACGGCATCGCCCGCTGGGGCTTCGACCCCATCCTGCAGACCTCGGCCGCCCTGCAGGGCGATGCCCAAAAGGGGACCCCGCTGCCGGTCCTGCACCCTCCCACCATTGACCTCGCCAACAGCAGCAGCAGCACGATGCTCCTGTCCAACATAACCTTCACGTGGGATACCCCTCCCCTCAAGCAATTCGACGGCATCAGCATTCTCGTCAACGACGTGGAGCGCTTCCGAACGTATTTCGTAGACGCAGACGCCCAGAGCACGTTTACCTGGTCCCGAAACAGGACCCTAGACCTGCCCGAGTACTTTCGATTTGCCCTCATGGATGGCAGCGAGAGCGGCGACTACACCAAGGCTGGTGTTTGGAAGGCCAATGGGGGGTGGGTGGAAATGGAGCCGGGACCGTCGCGGGTGAAGGCTCGGGGGAGTGGTCTGGGGGGGTGGGAATGGGAAATGGCGAGGCGCAGATGATTCTTTTTTTTTTCTTCACTTGTTTCAAGGGGTGTCTAGGAGATTGTGGATAGATGAATTTACATTAGGGATTTTTTGTCTTTTTTTTTTACACCATAGACACGGATTGTTGGGATTGGGAAAAATGTACATGTATATATGTATGAATTGGATACAAATGCGGTTTTGAAGGCCTGTTTAAGGTAAGGTGAAGTTAGGGTGGAAAAATAAAAAAAATAAAAAAATAAAGGAAAAAAAGGAAAAAAAGGTAGGGAATAAAAAGGAAAATAAGAAATAAAGAAATATAAAAACAAGAAAGCGCTCTTAATTCATTTTTTTAAATATACATATATATATATATGTATATAACCACTGAATAGTATATTTTCACGACCTATAATATACATCTGCCTTTTGTGTCTCCTATCGAGTACCATGAGACTTTGAAACACGTAATAAAAGTGACGCCTGCGGAGGCCCAAGTCATATTTTGGAAAACCTGTGCAGATCGGACGTATTAGATGGAAAAGAAAAAAAGAAAAGAAAAGAAAAAAAGAAAAGAAAGAATACTAGACAATTCATTATGTGCACGTCAAGGAGACCCGCATCCCGTTCCCGAAGCCACTGGATCCCCGGTTCCCGGCTCCCGTCCCACGGACCACATGTCGTCAGTCATGAAACTTGATTCACTCATGCCACCTCTGACGTCGAACCACCATCCGCTCCCTTCCAAACCACCACATCAAAAATCCCCCCAAAAAAGAATTTCCATCAAAAACAATTACAATAATACTCTATAAAGCATGCCCCCCCGCCTCCCCTCCCAACAAGACCTCCTCCCCCTCCTCCCCTCCCTCCACCCAACCATCCACCCCCCCTCCCCCCCCGAATCAACCACCACCCTGCTCATCCTCCTCCACGGCCTGGGCGACTCCGAAGTCCCCTTCTCGACCTTTGCGCGCAACATGTCCCTCCCGGGCGTGCTGTGCATATCCATCCGGGGACCCAGCATACTCCCCGCGTCGCTGCTGCTCGACTCGGCGGACAGCCAGGCCAGCGCGGGCGCCGGTTACTACCACTGGGGAGATGACATCCAGCTGGACAGCTCGACTGGCGAAATCGATCCCGATGGGGGGTTTGTGCGCGCGGAGGAGTTGATCATGGGGGGGTTGGTGAGGCGCGTGCTGGTGGGGGAGTGTGGATGGGAGGTGGGTGATATAATGGTGTTTGGCTTTGGGCAGGGCGGTTCGTTGGCGCTGGGGATGGGGGCCAGGTTGGCGAGGGGAGATGCGCGGGATGCGTTCAAGGGGATTGTGTCGATTGGGGGGCCCTTGCCGCGCAGTATGCTGTTGTCTGGACGTGCAGCAGCGGAAAAGAGTCAGACGCATGTGCTGATTTGTCAGTTTGAGAGAGAGGAGGACGAGCGTGTCGTGAAGGCGGAGTTTGCGAACGTGAGTGTCGTGAGATGGAAGAGGGAGGGGGTGAGCATGCCGAGAGATCGGGACGAGATGTTTCCGCTGATGAAGTTTTTTGCGGAGAGATTGCGGAGTGGAGGGTGGTAGGATGTTGGAGTTGGCAGGATAAACCGGATCATGGATATATTTCAAGACGTTGAAATTCTGTATGAGTGTTGGAAAATAATTAAAAAGTACCGGGATGGAGATATGTTGACGAAAATTTTAGTAATTCTTTAAACGTGAAAACGAAGAATTCGGTCTATCAACATTCAACATCGATTCTGGGCAACCGGATACGTTGCTTTTACATTGCTTCGCCTGCAAAACTAACTATTCATCTTTTACATCAGAAAAGCAACCTCGTGTCGACACAGGCGCGTCCACCACTCATATATTTGTCTCGCCTGCATCGCCTGCTTGAAGCATATCGGCGAGCATATCCCACTTGACCGCATTCGCACCACTCACCGCGCGTGCAACGCCGCGCAGGCCGCTCCAGATGAAGCGCACCTGACTGTCCGCTTCCTTCTTGATATCCCTCAGCCGCTCTTCATATGATGATTTATCCTTGGCTTCTTTACCATCATGGCCATTGTCACCACCACCACCATTATGTTCTTCCTCCGGTGCATCCTTTTCCCCATTGCTGATGCGTTCCAGCTTGAGCGCCAAATCCAGTACATCCAACATGCACTCACGAATAGGTGTCAATCTGCTCCCCAGACACGCCTGGTCGGCCATGGCTTTCAATGCTCCATCGTGAGCGGCAATCAGCTCATCCATGTCGGTGGCAGAGGCAAGGTCTTGTCGGAGTTGCGACGTCAGCGGAGTGAGCACCAGTGTGCTCAGGTATGTCTGCACCGTAGTGCAAAACCACAAGAGTTTGACGCGTATTGAATAAAAGACGGCCTTGGCGTTCCAATTCTCATAGTCACTCCAGTAGTTGTCGAGAATCTTTGGCTTGTGGAGCGCGTACACTGCGCGCTTGAACTGGAGCAGAATCGTAAAAAGAGACTGGTAATGCGCCAAGCTACCAGCCGTCAGAACCATTTGCAAGGGCCAGGGAGCTTGATAGTCGACCCTGATCCCCCCCAAGACCGCCCTCACCGAGTTGCGCGCCATCATCGGGTCCCAATCGAGTCCTTGTTGTGCTGGTCTTGGCCCTGCTGCTGTGGCGACGACGACACCGACGGCCAGCCTGCTAGGGTCAGCAATGGATGCAAAACTATCCTGCGCTGCCGCTGTCAATGCGTAGCGATCAGACCAGTCCACCCGCAACTCGTCGAGCTTGCTAAAGACGCCGTCCGTGAAGGCGGCGGCATTTGCGCCGTTTGACATGAGGTAAACATCTTGCAGAGCCTCCACCGTGGATGAAAGCGACCAGTCCTCAAACAGACATGTTCGCAGTATTGTCGACGTTGCCCGGTACTTGCTCTGGATCCATCGGTCAAAAGCAATGTCAAAAAGCTCCGAGAAAGGAACTAGTTCTTGTCCAGCTGGGCATATCGAGTCATAGTCCAGCGGCGGCTCAACCCTCTGCTTGGATGAGATGGCCGCCTCGTGCTTGCCCAGCAGTTTGAGTACGACGACATTTTTGCCAGCATTATATATGTTTCCGGCGGCGGTTCGAAGGAAAGACGGCGCATGTAGAGCTCCATCGGGAGTTTTACGTAGGTAATATCTGTCTTGCCAAGTCTTGCCCGGGGTCGTATGGGATGACGCCTCGGCAACAAAGAACAGGTCGCTGGCCGACAGTAACTTGCCCTCATCCATCCACAGGCGGATGGGCCTTAGATAGACGCGAAAGCACTCGGCAAAGATGCGAGCAAAGAATTCAAAGAGTCCAGATTGACCGCTCAACTGCGCGAGACACGATGCGTCGAACACAAGCTCCAGATATCGAAACGGCGTCGGTTGTGGCTCGGATTCGATTCGTGAAACTATCTCAGACAAGGAATACAGTGGTTCGAGCCACGCCATGAGCTCTGTCTTGGTCCTGACCAAACTCACGATAACATGACGTGTGGGCGCAGTCAGCTGTTTCTGTAGGTCAGAAATATGCAGATGCAGCTGTCGTAACCTTTCTGAGATGCAGTCCTGGAAGGCTTGCAAATGAGGTACGTCCTGGCGCTCTCCCACAAACTGTCTTAACCGTTGTAGATGAGCGCCGTGATCCGAGAAAACCTGCATGATTGCCCTGAACGGCTCCCATTCCATGTTCGCAAGCTGGAAAAGGGGGATGGCAACACCGGCTGCGTTGAACAGTGTGTTGTCTAGTCCTTGCAGCATAAAGAGGACATCTCGAATAATTTGCACCTCTGATACTGCCACCTTTTTTGTTTGCTTCCCGGGGTCCTCGGAGTTCATGGGAGTAGTCCTCCATTTCTGCGACGCCTGAACTTGCTCGAATGTGAACGGGTCTTGGGACTGAATGACATATGAACCCGCAGTTTGAAGCCCTTGTTCGTTGTCGCCGACGATTGACGTCGCATCTGATTCCCCAGCTGAAGCTTGCTCGAAAAAGTCGTCGCCCGAGTCGTCGCTATAGTCGATGCACTTCCATATGTCCTTGTCTTGGTCCCAACCGTCTTCCCTGGCGATGTCCTCCCAGGTCAAACTGGCCGTGGCCACACCAGCATCGGACCGTAACAATTCAAGTTCTTGAAGTCGAGATTTCAGGGTTGGTTGATCAGACAGCTCCAAGAGCAGATGCAGGATTTCTGGATGCCATCTTGCTGGATGCGTCTGCAGGGCAGCTAATCTTTCAGCCAAGGCATCGGCCAGGTCGTCTCGATTGTTCACACGGAATCGCTCATCAAGTCCAAGCAGCGCCTTTTCTACCTCGAAGTGATTTGTTTGGATGAAAGTGTGTGACCTCAGTTTTCTCAATACAGCATCGCTCAATTCGTCCAGGCGTCGTCGTGTTTGTGTCTACCAGGATTGTTTAGTATTTCAGGATCGACACGATGTTTTTTTCCCCTTTCCCATCAAACACCATGTCAACAGTTGCTAGCACTGCTGAAATCAGGGCGGCTGAACCTACTTGAGACAAGGATGGAGCGGATGCTTCGATGAGCTCACGAGTTAGAGACGCCAGCTGTGATGCAAAAGCCATGCCGGGCAACGTGTTCCATCTTTTGCTGGCGACCTATTCGGCGTGAGCACGAGGCAAGCAACTGCAGTGTTCCAGCACGAAAGAGGACATCAGTTGGCATGGCATCAGTCATGATTGAGTATCTGCGCTGATGGACACCTACGTGTGCGTGCAATCACAAAAAAGGAACATTGAAGTACTGTACCTAAAGTAGGTAGACGAGCTTATTTTGTGATCAGGGACATGGAACAACAGGCAGGTGCGATTCGACGCGTCCGGCGCGGCGCCACCTGCCAGGACCAACCAGATAAGATGCATGTGCATGTCTGGTGGGTGGGGATTCCATTCTTAGCGTGTCCAGCACAGCTTGGCGGCCAGCTTGGCGGACCAGCATGACATGAAGCAACATGGAAAGCTAAGCAAGCCAGCCAGCAAGCCAGCAAGCCAGCCAGCCCCTTGACCGCGTGGTCCGAGTCTGGATCAAATCAAGACAGCCATAGCCGCAGCCTCTCGATTTCGAACAGCGGGTTCGTCGTCGTCAAATGACGAAAAATATTCTCGGCATCTGACGCTGAGCTCCGAGCTTCGCACTCCGTGACGTGAGACTCGAATTTCCGGAGCTGCCCAACTGGCCTGGTCCATCGACTCGACGACAACTCGACGACTTCAGAACTCATCAGTCATGGCCATCGCACGACCCGTTCGTGTCCTGTTCTTCACCGCAGCCGTGCTCTGGTGTTTTTTCCTCTATCACATCTTTCGTCCATCATCAGGCTTGCGCGGCCCAGGCGAGCGATATGTCAATTTCGAAAGAGACCCCAATCTAGACCGTTCGTTGCTCATGCGATCCCACTCCATTCTGATCAGTACATGTCTTCTGACTTTATTCATATGGCCTTATAGCTACCGGAGAACCGCCAGGAGTGCTCGTACGCACGTCCGCAAAGTATGCGCCCGACGCCGTCGATACCGACCGCATCAATGCGACTCTTTTAGCTCTTGTGCGAAACTCCGAGGCCGATGAAATGGTCTCGTCAATGGAGGACCTCGAGAGGACATGGAATCACAAGTTCAACTACCCGTGGACTTTCTTCAACGATGAACCCTTCTCAGAAGAGTTTAAGAAGAAGACTCAGGCCGCGACCAAGGCAAAGTGCAATTACGGTACGTGGCACAAATCTCGCGACTCTGGCTTCACTCATAGGAAAGCTGGACAGCTACGAGTGTGAAGTGTTGTCGTATTGACTAACGAACGAACTTCAGAGGTGATCCCAAAGGAACATTGGGCAACCCCATCTTGGATTGATCAGCAGCTATACGACGAGTCCACTTCGATTCTCGAAAAGGGCGGTGTTCAGTACGCCAAAATGATTTCCTATCATCAAATGTGTCGGTGGAATAGTGGCATCTTTTACAGACACCCAGCACTCGAGAACGTCCGATGGTACTGGCGCGTGGAACCGAAAGTGCACTTCTTTTGCGACGTTGATTACGACGTCTTCCGCTACATGCAGGACAATAACAAGACCTATGGCTTCACCATAACTCTCTATGACGAACCCAAGACCCTACCGACCTTGTGGCCCGAGACCATCAAATTCCTTGCCGATCATCCAGACTACCTGCATGAGAAGAGCGCTGTCAAATGGCTTACGGACGACCAGCATAGACCGGAACACAATAAAGCTGCTCAAGGCTACTCTACATGTCATTTCTGGAGCAATTTTGAGGTCGCCGACATGGATTTCTTCAGGAGCAAGCCATACGATGACTACTTTAACCATCTTGACCGAGCTGGTGGCTTCTTTTACGAACGCTGGGGTGATGCCCCTGTTCATAGCATTGCCCTTGGATTATTTGAAGACAAGAGCAAAATTCATTGGTGAGCGCTCATGTGCTCGAGTTCTCTTTTTTTGATAAAAGTTCAATTGATTAACTTTTTTTTTTATCGAATAGGTTTCGCGACATCGGCTACCAACACATTCCGTTCTTCAACTGTCCCAACTCCCCCAAGTGCAGTGGCTGTGTCACTGGTCGACTAACTGACGGCGAAGCGTTCCTCCATCACGAGGATTGCAGACCCAGTTGGTTCAAACATGTCGGCATGGCCTAGATATTTCACCAATCACATATTCTACACGACCATTCTTTCGTCAGCTCGGCTTGTTATTTTCATCAGCTCACCTTGGAAATTTTCGCACGAGCCATTTTACGCGTCGGTGCTTTTCATGAGAAGGGAAAATAATCTTGGGATATCGGTGTTCATGGCGCGCTTGCTAGAACTGTGGTCTTTTGACCACTCGGCTCTTTTAAATCAGATACACAACCTTGAAAAGGTTGATTCGGACCGTTGTTTTCGTGGCTTCAAAATCATGTATTGATGTGAATGACTTGACGAAAATGGTGAATACGCGCGGTAGTCGATGATAGATTTTATTATTATTATTTTTTTTTTTCATTTTCTCTTTCTTACATTCTTTTCTCCTTGAACATTTGAGTGCAGGGACAGAGAAACGTGAGTAACAGTACTTGGCCTCACCGTCAGATGTGTATTTGAAATGTGTACATCATGATCCACAGCTATATACTGTTACAACTCCTGACGAGCCACCTACGCAGAATTGGTCCCCCCATCCGTCTTCCCTCCACGCCATACAGCTGATGACATTGTCGCGTGTCTTTTCACGGCCATCCTTCCCCATCGTCTTTTTCCTTACTTCGTATCCTGGCGGGCCCCAAGGCACGGTGAGTCTGGCCACGACTCGTCCCGTGAGTAGGTTCCAGGCCCAAATTCTGCCCTCGCCATTATCACCCTGCTCAACAGCCATCTCGTCACCGGCAACCACGTATTTCTCGCGAAGCCCCAGCAACGACTGCACCCGAATCCCTTCGTTTTTCCGCCCAGCATCTGCATATGCTCGCAGACAAGAACCGTTTTCTCGGTCCATCAATCGTATCTTGCTGTCCAAGGTGCCCACCAGCATGGACCTCCCATCCCTCGTCAGATCCAAGCTCGTGACGCTCGCGTACATGACATCCGTCGTGCATTTCCACATCCTGACATCGTAGCTCCGAACGCGCCCGTCCACACTACCCGTCACAACCTCTGGGCCACGAACAACCAGACAAGTGATGGCATCGCGCGCTTCATCAAGAACCTGAATGGGCTTCACGCCGCCACTCTTGACGTCCCATATCCGGGTAGACGTGTCAAAGCCACCGCTCACGACCAACGAGTCCCCCTCGCCGGCAAAACGTACACAGTTAATGCGTGCACCGTGTCCATGAACGTTGCCGCCAAATCGCCTCGTTGTCACCGCGGTGGCGACATCCCAGAGGAACACGGCCCGGTCACCGCCTGCGGAGACGAATTTCTCATTATCCGACGCTACGTCGAGACTGAGAACTTCGTAACCATGGGCTGTGTACGTCTGAATGAGGCGGCCCTGTGGGACGGACTCTTTCCCGAGATGAGATGATGATGGTGCTGGATCGGGCAGCGTGGGACCTCCCGGAAAAGGGTTGTAGAGCCGGATGGCACGATCCGCAGACCCTGTCAAAATATATGAACCCGGTGTTGCAGAGTATTTCACGGCATGGATAGGACCTGACAAGAGCGTTGGGCGGATACTCCCCCCATCCCACCTCCTAAATTAGTCTTTTATTGAGAAAAAACAAGTTTACGTCTTTGGTGTGGCTCAGAGAAGAAGAAGTTGTTGCTCAATGCTGAGTCGACGCACCGTTGGAGCCAAGAAGGTAAGCCGCGGGGTTTTGTGGGAAACTCATTTTTCGACACGCACGATCATCATGCCACCCCCGGTATAGCAAGGAGCCTCAAAGATCTCAACTTTGATCGTTGGCAGGAGGGATTTGCTCTGTATGTATAAGTAGAAGAATGAACGTAGGTGGTGCACGGTATTTGGAATTGGTGATGAGCTAAGCGCCTCACTTCACTTCAGCAATCTGATTGGTTCATCAATGCTACCCAGCTCACCGTGGAACGTTCCTGCCTCATCAGTTGTAATATTTTCAGAACCGATTTGCCACTTTCACCCTGACAGATCATTCTTATTTATCATCTTGTTTATTTATTTGTTGCACATCGCCCTCGTCTCTGTATTCACGCGTCTTGATGATATTTGTTACATTCGCTGTACATTGTTGGCCGACCATGGCGTCGTTTCCCCTCCATGCAAATTTGGCTTCAACAGGACAGCAAGAATCAAAAGAAAAAAATTCATGATCCGTGAGGATAAGTGTTCTTCCCGACTGTTACACCTCACAAGCCACCAATGTCTACGAGTCTAAGATACAAAATACAAATCATGATCATGACGGGGCGGTTTTCCAATGAGACCATCCTCAGCTACAGCATGCACACCGCAGCAGCAGTGAGTGTACCACTCACGAAGGCAGATTGTGTTTTCTAAAATCAATAAACCGCTTTTGCTGAGAAAAAGAAGAAGAAAAGAAAAGAGCAATTGGACGGTAGGGATGGTCCTTACTCAGTTCGACACACAATAGATTACATCCATTTCCAGAGGATGCGCCCTCTCCATTGGACGAAAGATCTGCCATCGAGGCTGCTCGGATTCACCGCCTGAATAATTTCCTACTTCAAAATCCTCGGTGGAGATCATGAGAGACCCCTGGTCGCGAATCTTGCACAGATTCTGCAAACGTTGGTCCAAAAGCTGCTGGCAAATGCGGCCTTGCTCCCAAACACGGCAAGTGCTGTCCACAGCTGTTTGCACCACCCTCATATGATTTATGGTGTCGTTGATGGAGCCAAGTGCTCCCGTTGAAGTCAAAATGTCCACGGCCGTCGTTCCCACCGTGGCCAATGCCGGTGGAGGAATGCTCAGTATACTTGGCCGAATTCGCAAAATACGATCCAAGCAGCATACGATATCCACGATGCTTTTTGCGTTCTCATGACACTCTCGGAAGCGGCTACTTCGACTTTCGGCAGACAGTCCAGCTGCTGACACGTGATAACGATTGAGTAGAATGAGGGCGTGGTGACAGAGTAGATGCATGGTCAAAAACGACCCGACCTTGCCGGAAAAGGCCGCAGACTCAAGGTTGGAGCCACTAAATGAGAGCCTGGATGATAAATTCGTCTGCCAGTCGAGTACTCGATTTGTCAAGGCACGAATTTGTAGTCCCTCGGCATCGGAAGCATTACGCCTGTGAGCTAATCGATGAACTATTGATTGGCAGGATGACCAAATGTGAATCATCTCGATGAAACGACACGTAATATCTGACGGTCTGTCGGTAGAAAAACGGACACTCGTTTCGTACGGACTAAACACTGGCATGCCGGCGTCCACTTGCTTCTCAAAACTTTCCGTATCACACGGCAGCCTGAGATAAATGTCCTCGCCATGTATCATGGGTGCGCGGTCGGGAAACAGGGGGCTGAGTCGCTCCAGCATGAACAAAGACCAAAAGGTTCGTCGTCTGGCCTCAGCATAGCCCGTCCTGGTCATGCCGAACGGGTAATTTCTGAGCGCGGCATCTCTGGTATGGTCGATTTCCTGGTTCAGTTGCAAGCAAGCCCCAACGGCGATGGCCGATGAAACGAGTTCATTGGCCTCTCCAAGTCGAAGTGTTGCTATGTTATACAATGCCAAAAGTATCCTGGTCTGGATCAGTTGAAGACAAGGGGAGCTCAGAGACTTCTGAGCAAAATAGGCAACCTGCGCATACTCGTACGAAATGTGTTTAGGTCCGCCCGACAGAGCAACTCCAATGGCCAGGACACTGTACAACAACATCATATCCTCGGGACCCTTCTGGTGCGCAGAGCTGGACACCCAAGATGTGTAGATGTCTTCTGGCAGAAAACGAATCACGATGGTGTTGTTGATGTGTCCGAAAAACTGAGATAGAACTGTGCTGATTGACTGAGGATCAGAGACAAATGGGTCTGTTTGCCAAGCTCTGTGTAGGACATCATCCGGAATCCGTGGAAGATCTGATGGTGCTCTTTCTGCGAAAAGCATGGACTTGGAATGGTCCATTGGCCTGTGCATACCACCAGTCAAGAGAGGCTCGCTATTTGTCGCATACAGGTCTTGCCCGAGTTTGGCTCGCTTATTGGCGTACGCAGTTTCTGAGAGCTGCTCATGCAGCAGTACGCGAGGCGACATCGGAGAAGGGGACCGAGATGATGAGTGCTCCTGATCTTCCCGCCTCGATACACTACTTGTGTTGTGTTTGTCATCGATTTCAGCAGGTGGTGTAGACGGAGACGTGTTATGACCCCCTCGTGGCCTGGGAGATTATCAGTGTCAAGAACAGCTAGGTAAAGGGAGACACTTTGACAACTCACGCGTTTTTGAACTTGCAGACTCGTCCAAACTTTTCACACTGAACGCATCTTGGGTAGTCTGGGTCGCACTTGATCTTCTTTTCCCTGCAAGTGATGCAGGCAATGGCCAGTCGTTTGCGCGGTTTACCGGCTTTGGTTACTCCCCAGTGAGCATTCACGGCTTCACCATCAATGACAGTCTTGCAATGGCTTCCATCGTCGTAAAAATAGCACATGCCCTCGCCAGGGACTTCGGTTTCACGGACGAAGCGGGGCAAGAAGTGAGATCCGGTCCAAATCTTTGGCCCGAGGCCATCTTTGGTGGGTGCGCCCTCGGAGACTGCGGAGCTATCTGGGGTTGGCGGTGCGCTGGATTTCGATTGTACCGGTTTGTAACCCAGATAGCCTCTGTGCAACTGTTTCGAAGTGGGCAGTTGTGTTCGTGGTTGGTCTTCTGGAGAGCGGAATGATGCGTCTCTCGAGCCAAGAGTATAGCTTGTGTCTGGATAGGCGGACCACCTGCTGCTTTCGTATCCAGGCCGTGAGTCAGATCTGCTTCGGCATTCCTCCAAGAACTGTGGAGATCGAGGTCCAGGTCCGGGAAACGAGCGAATCGAAGAATGAGCATCTTGTCGTACATCGTATGTGCTGCGTGGTTGTGAGACAGGGGGAGAAGACATCGAAGGGAAGTACGATTTCGCGCCATGTCCGATACTTGGAGAGGCACGCGGTCGATCGAGTGGTGACTGCGCAAGATATGGTGACTCCCTCCCCGTGGCGGAGTGACCAGCTCTCACGGCTGGCGGTGGGCCGAACAGGCTATGTAATGACGGCAGCTGTTGCCGGGAAGAAGAATGGCTACTCAACTCGACTCGTTCCTGGCTGGATCCTCTAAGTCCAGTTGCCGGCAATGAATCGGCACCAGATGACTTGACATAATCGGACATGGGAAGCGAAGTTGTACTTCTATGGATCCAGGCTTGTTCCGCTGACGGAGAAGATCGAGTAGAGAGCGACGAGGCACCGGGGCTCGCCAGCTCAGGCGGGGTGTCCGGGAGATCCAAACGCTGACGGGAATCGAAGTTTGATAGACTCCCCATTGAGAAGACTACTTTAGGAGAATCTGGATCGGATTCGAATATCTCGGGCCCCGGTCCTTCCAGCCCGTGGAAAGTTCAGAATCCTCAGGGCAACACTATTCTTCTTTATTTCGGGTGTTGCCAGCAAAGTCGATGTCGATGTCCGGTGCTAATGTTTGTCATGAAGACAATTATTAGTGCGAGTAGTCGCGCTAGTGTCGTTGGATGGCGTTCTGCTTCAAGCTGATGACGCCTTTTGTTTCTTTTGGTGATGCCAGAGAGGGATATTGCAATCGACGAGGGTGTCAATGAAATCGTCAAGAGCGGTTTTCTCAAAGCACCAATTTTCCAAGTACAATCACAAGCTGTATAAGGAAGAGCACGACCTTATGATGGTTTGGGGTGTGGGCTGCTTTTGAGTCGGCGACGGTTGGACAAGGAATCCATCGACGAATGGATTTGACAGGCTTCAGGTACGCGGAGCCGCCCTGGGAGACAAGCCAAAAGTCCCATGTCGGAGCTGAGCTCTGCATGTTACAAGCCGGCCCGGGAATGCCACCAAAAAGTCTGGCGCCAGACCAGTGTCTGACTGCCACAACCACCGACCTACCGGTAGGTTGACAACATACGGAGTGGCCACCGCACGTGTTTTGCCTCTCATACCATGGCTCTGCAAGGACGTTCCCGAGTCCCAAGATGCTGACGGCAGGCATAGACGCCTGGCGGGTAATTACACTTGTGTGGGCATTGCTAGCGTCATTCTTCCAACGGTTTTGTTGCTGGATCGGCTAGGCCACTTAAGGGGAGGAAGAGGAGGAAGGGGGGGGTGTGGCCTTAAAGGCGCAGTTGCATCACGCCGCACGTCCTGGTCAGCTGGATGGAGAACGAAGACTCCACCTAGCAGGCCCCAGGAGGGGTGTGCCCGGTATTGCTTGCCAACAAAGGTCAATGAATGATTCTTTTGTGGGTTATTGGAAGCTCGAATGGAAGGCGTGGCAGGTTGCACAGCACCCTGTCCAGCGGCAGCTGCTGCAAGTCAGTTCAATGTTAGTTGCCTGTGCGTACATATTACATATGTAAGTATTGGTGATGGAGCTTGCGAGACTCTGACTTTGAGCTGTGATCCGTCATCCCCTGATGAGTAAGAGCAGCGAAAAGGGGTCAGTCATCATGTTCGTCCCGCCAAATGTCAGGATGGCCAAGCCAGGTTGGGACCTGGACCACTTGCCACTGCTCCACGCTCATCAGCGAGGATAGAGCAACTAATACCATGTGGGAGAGCACCAGCAATAATTACAGTACCATCAGTGCCATCGGAACTGTGTAGTTGTTTCCAGTTCGTTAAGCGCCACGGTATTAGCGCTTAAGCGTCTTTGCATTCACGGAGGCTAAAAACGTCCTACGAACCGTCGCGGTCTACCATTTTATCAGAAATGGTCGACTAAAGTACAATGCCGGTTCATCAGAGTGGGCTGCAGCAAGGCACGTTATACCGACGCAAACAAGACAAGCAGGGTGTTCGGAGAAGCAGCAAGGATTTGTCTTCGGCAGGTCATCCGGTTGAAGAGGGTAGCACACGACACACAACACCAGGCACATTATTATTTTTCAGCATTGGTGCAGGTCCTCTGCTGATACAGCGTCGTGCCTCGGTCATGGAACTCTTGAAGGTTGATACACACCGAGACATCGAGATAAAGCCGAAGATTGGATCGAGGGGCTGACTTGTATCCCACGATCTCGACGGCTCGCTAAAATACTGTGCATATCGTGCACTCGTGCACTGCTACACTGGGCCGCGTCTTGAGCGTGGCTGGGCGAGAATGCGTGCGATACACGTGAAGATGATCTGGATAAGAAAATGGGGGTTGCGGATCCACAAATGCTGACATATTACACAGCTATGTATACATACGTAAGTATATCAAACAAGCCAAGCTGGACATCAAATGACAATTTACTAAAACCGAGTCGAGTCGAGTCGCTTTCCGGGGGGGGGGGGGGGGGGGGGGGGGGGGCGTTGCTGATTCGAATGCAACTTGGCGGCAGGCAAACGCAACAAACCTCATCGCTTAATTAATGGCCAAACGTGCCACCCAATATAAGGTGATGGATGAGGTGATGGGACGTCCCGGGATCCAGGATTGCCGGCCAAAAGCACAGTCTGTCAGTCAACATGCCAAATATAATGGTCAGCTCAATCCTTGTTGTTGAGGAATCCCATGGTTGTATGCAATCACACATGACAGATTTTGAGGATCATGATGCAAGAAATTACGTTTTGCAATTAGTGGTATGACGACAAGCACTCCCCCACATGATGAAACGATGGTCTTGAGGAATGTTATAGTCCCGGGTGAGTCTCGACGGTACGGCCGTCTTCTTTTTTGGTCTGTCGAATGACAAGCTCCTCAAGACTCAATTGTCGGCCTCGATATGAACAGATATGGGAGAAAACTCATGACGGCTCCAGCTGTCCGAGCTCCCCGGGCGCCTCGGCCGGGGGAAGGGGGAAGGGGGAAGCTGGGGGGTATTTGTTACTTCTGGGCTTGCGCGAGGAAATCTGGAACAAAGTCCGCACTGGACTGCAATTGCAAATCATTCATGTTCCGAAACGTTGGTGATCTGTGCAAGCCAAAGAGGGCACGCATTGACTGCTTGTTCCTAGTCTAGGTTGCGCCTCCTCCGATGCGACGGCATGACGCTCCCCGCCGGCTTAAACTTGGGTGGCTTGACGGCTTGACAGGAAGTCGGTCACTACCGATACGTTACGTCGGGAAACTTATCGCGGCGCCTGGTCTTGGCAGCAGGGTGTGCTACCAAGAAGAGGAACAGGCTCCTCTCCCCAGTCAAGGGCTCCTCGTGGTGTGCATCGATTGAAATCCATCCGGTCGGGTGGCCGGGTAGGGGTGGGACTGGCACAATACGACCTCGAGGGTCTTTCTTCTAAGCGCCTGGCTCCGTTTTAGCCATTTGATGTCGATTGAGAGTTCCGGTGCCCAAACAAGCAGTAAGATGACGACAAAGGAAGAGGCCAACCATGCCGGCAACCCTTCAAGGCTCATGAAATCATGATGGACATGATGGCCCGCAGACAAAGGCATACAATACGGCCCGTCATCATCACGGGAGAGGAGACGACGACACATTATTTTGGTAGCTGCTGGGAGTTGGGCTCTTCGACTTCCGCTCTGCAGATGGGATGCATGGCACGCACGCATGAAAAAGGGAACGTCAAAAGACGTCGATCGCATCGCATCGATCACACAGACAACCATCCATAACGTCGCTTACGCAGGGTCATGTATGGTGTGGCCCGGCCTGGTTGTACCACCACCACCACCACTGCTCAATGTTCAATGTTCAATGTTCAATTGTTGCGGAATGGAGATTTATGCCTAGGCAGGGGACGGGGTTGCAGGCGGCGAATCATGTCTCAGCTGTTTTCTCCTTTGCGCCATCTCATGATGGAGTATCTTCGTGCGCCCCCCCCCCTTTCCTTACCTCTAACACCCTTGGCCGAGCATGAAACGTGTCGAGAGCAAAACCGGCCTTTGATTTCCTAAAGCAGCGCCATCTCCGATCACACCGTCAATCACCACGACATACATGTGTATATGTGTATGTATGTACATGTGTAAAAATTGCCAAGAAAGGCTCGCATGATGCACATGTCACCTTTCACAATCTTGAAAGCTTTTGGAACCTGGGTTGGATGTCGTTCGTTCACGTTTTGCCTTTGATAAAGTCATCTACACTTTACAGCCTCGGCACCGGTCGAAGGCCTCTGAAGTCCGAACTCTGCCTGAAAATTGAAAATTGATTGAAAATTCTCCATATACATGTACATTCAGTGGTGGGATTGACCGCTCGACGTCGCGCGCGAAATTCCCGACGATTTTATTGAGAAGGAAAGGAAAACAACCAACATGGGCAATGACATGTGCTGCAGCGCTGCAAAAGACGTCGCGAGGCTACGACTGAGGGAATTCGGAATCGGCAGTTGGACTGGTCGTGTTCTGAAGATGGCGTGAACGGGTACGGCCCTCGACCCACTCCGGCAAACTTGGGGACAAGGGGAAAGGGGAATGGCACCAGGGTCATGAGTGCAGTGCCGAGATCTGGCAGTGATGCTGTGTGTCAGGGTAATGCCTGGGGGAGCACCCGTACAAAAAAAAAAAAAAAAAAAAAAGGACAGACAGACAGACAGACAATTGCCAGCGTCGTATATGGAGATTTGAGACCTGCCCGGGATCAAAGGCATGCAGCAGGAAGGCCCGTGGTCTCAGCAGAGAGACATAAACGAACGATGCGTCTATTTCCGCAGGTCCCCGACCGGGGGGTTGATCCCTGTCTGCCGTCATTGTCCATCATTCATCAAGATTTCTGAAATAATTGTTCCACGATGGTGAATCAGGAAAGTCGCCTTCCCCCACCCCTTCGCTTTTTTTTCTCACCGTGGCCGCGATATGCTCAGCCTCACGGCTACAAAGGAGTCATGTTTTTGTTTTTTTTCTTTGAGCAGCCCTGGGCTGGACTGCCCCTCCGTTGGAAGCGCAATCAAGAATACAGAATCGTCAGTGTCAAGCAAGCAAGCAAGACATGAACCAGAATCCTGATAAGCACTCATATTCCGCAAATCCAATGCCTCGCCTGCAAAGGGGTGGTCTCGTAAACGAGAGGGGTTCATCACGTGCATCACGAAAAAGAAAAAGGAACTGTTCAAGGTGCAGTATGTGGTAAGCACATACATACAATTTACGCTCGACCGAGGGAACTGTGCGCAGGCTGGTCATTCATTGCACGACTTGCCTCGTCGCCGGCCTGTTGGTCCGGGTTTGCAGAATGTTCAGCTTGACAGGCAGCTGAGAGAGGCAGCATTGAGAAGGAGTCATGAGAAGAAGAGGCTGTCGGTCGAGTCAAGTTGCAACAGTCCAAAATGTCATGGTGGGCTGGCTGGCCCGTGGCCGACCGGCCCAATATGCACCTACCAACCAACAATGAAGGTTCATGAAGCCAAGACAAGCCAAGTCGGTGACGTTCATCCTCCAAGTTCCTGGGCCGTCAGTCGGTCTTGGTCGAAGCAAAGACGTCGCGAACTTGTTCATAATAGGGGTGTCTATAGGCAGCACACCACCTTTGGCGCTTTCCCAATAATAAAAAACAGATACCAGGGAATGAGAAGGGCGCCAAGATGACACGGCAGTGGACTATGTGCATCAAATGCCTCGCCAGTCACGCAGAGCCACGCCAACAACAACTATGGAGGACAACGGAAACATCGGGAACCGCGAGAACAAGGCGAGAACAACGAGAACAACGAGAATCACGCGAACTCGGGCAGGTCCGTCCAGGCAACGATTCATGATGGGGCTATTGTCTGCTGGCCAGCCGGAGACTAAACTGGAATTGGCAACCAATGCGCTTCTTGTTGGCCAAAGACACCCCTTTTCTGGACCTTTTATTCTCTAGACTTGATTGACCCTTCGTCCCAGGAGCCGCAGGCGGATGGAGAGAGATGGGGAAACTTTCTAGAGTTTGGGGGAAGAGGGGGGGGTGTGTGACGTACGGGTGAGGGCGAACGAGCGACGACGGAATGTGGGCGGCCACAATCACCAGCTTGGGCTCTCGCGTGGCCGCGTGGCATCCCTGAGGATCCTGGCAAGCGACACATCATCCATCCTGTTGCTGATTAGTGAACTGCCATGGTCATCACCATGGCCGGCAGTGCACGGTATAATATTAAAAAAAAAAAAATGCCTGGTCAGTGAGCACTGACTGAGTCGTCTGGTCCAAGTTCTCCCCGCGGCGCAAGAGCACAAGGGCACAAGGCCCATGCTGAGGTAAAATTATCCGGCAGCATTCGTGTACCGGCCCGCATCTACTGTTCATGTACCGCCGGCATATAGCGTCACATCGCGCAACCGGTTTCAGCGACCAGAGAATTGACAGCGGCAGGGAGTTGACTCGGGCGGCGAGGGCTGAGCTCTGCATCGGGACGAATCGCCAACCCACTCTTTTTTTTTTTTTTTTTTTTTTCTTTTTTTTTTTTTTTTTTTTTTCTTTTTTTTTTCTTTTTTTCTTTTTTTCTTTTTTATATTTGCTTTGTCACGCATCGTTCGTAAACGGCATCTAGCAACTCTTGGCAGCCCCGAGTGCGGCACTATCATTGGCACACATGCGGACGACGCGCAGGCCGCACGCCGCACGCCGCACACCCATCCGCCATCCGCCATCCGCCATCCGTATTCCGTATTCCGTCTCCCGTCTCCCGTCTTCCGTCTTCCGTAATGTGGCCATACATATAGGCGACTTGCGAGGGTCGACACCAGGACAGTGTGTTTTTTCTCGTGGCCGGTAAGTCATGGAGACTTGGCGTCATGTCAGCCAGCCCCTTATTATCTCCGTTGGATCATGCGCGCGTCCTGTGTGGGGGGGACAAGGTCAAACTTTTTTATCAAGCGTGGTCCGTGGTCAGAGACAGAGACCATGACATGACGGCTGTTGTTTCAAACAGGGAGAGCATTATATCAAGCTGGTCGCAGCAAGTGCAGAGGCTTGGTTGATTTTGGAGTCTTTGATAACGGTATGGGCCTTGTGAGGACTTGACAACAAGAGTCCACTCCTCAGTCCATTATACTGTTTCAGGGTCCTAGGCCCTGATGCTGATCTAATAAAATGGACAGAGGAATGAACGGTTCCATGGCTCGTTCATTCCCCATCGATACGCGAGGACCCCAAAAAGATTGAGCTTCATCAACAAGCTATCATGATTTTCATTTTCCTTTCCAGCAAAAGCCAAGTGTACACTACCGCAATATACGTTATACGCACATACAAATCAGGCTAATGCCATCCCTGTGTATAGTGGCTTTTTTTTTTTTTTTTTTTTTTTTTTTTTTTTTCCATTTCGCACTGGGCTCTTATTTTTTTCTTCCCTCCCTGGGTTGTTGCCTATATTTGACCGTCTGACGGCAAAAGAAGGAAAAAAGAAGGGACAAACTGGAGCCTGAGAATAGATGCCAAGGCAAGCAGGTCAGATTATCGGCACACACGGCTGGCTGGGTGATTGTTGTCATCCATTTCCCCGCAGTTTTTCGGTTCTGGAAGAATTTGTGGATATAGTGCCGTCGTCACTTTTCTTTTCTTTTCTTTTTTTTTTTTTTTTTTTTTTTTTTTTTG
>SRPT01000474.1:0-24565 GCA_018360205.1 Claviceps digitariae | reverse complement strand
GGGGTTTTTTTTTTTTTTTTTTTTTTTTTTTATTTGATGGGCGGGGGGATCTCAACATAGAGTCAATGTGCAGTCAAAAACACATCACATACCACCCATGCTGTACATTCCATCTGAGTACTTGCTTCTTTCACCCCTCGTAGCGGAAATCACTACGCGGCATCTCATGCTTATAACGTCGGGTCGCTGCAAAAATAGTGCCGCATTCCAGTGAACATGGCAAATGCGCCGCGATGCTGCTCTGTGCTGGACAACTCGATCGACTCTACAACGGCTTTCTGTGCAAGGTTTTACATTTGCATGTAGCACCCCCGCATGGCCATCTCCGTATCAGCCCTTCTGGTCAAGACACAAAATCCACTTTTGGTTGACGCAGTTCGCCCTGTAGTCGCCAAGAGGCCCTGTCATCAGACAGATACTTATATGCCATGAACAAAGACTTTTGAAAAGACAGGTTTTTTTTTTGTGCCAGACCACCCTAGTCCAAGGGACGAAATATCGCCAAACATCCGGGCCATACCATGACCATGACATGTGTGGGATTTGGGTTGTTTTTGCTTGGGGGCCGAAACAGACACTTGGCTGCGGACGTCTCCGCGACGCCGAGGCCCGAGGCCCTAAACAGCCGTGAGGCCGACACTTTCCTTGAAAGTCCAACACGCCAGCGTAGGTTCAATGTCTTTGTTCAAAAAGACAACAAACTAACAGGTAGTTGTGATCCGACCAAACGTCAGGGTTGGACAAGGGTAGCCGAGCTAGAGGCTAGGGCTGCGGGAACCGTGGACCGTGAAGCGTCTGGTGCACAACCGAGCCCCCCACAGTGCCACACAGTGTCAATGTTCGAACAAAAGTCCACTCCACCGTGCCGGCACGATTTGGTAGGGCCTGGCGCTTGAAGGGCGAAATCCTCCGACGGAGTGACATTTCCGCGCAGCGAAAGTAAGTGGATAGATGAAAAAGAAGAGGGACCAGTTTTAGCGCTCCAAAAGACGTCGCGCAA
Source organism: Claviceps digitariae (assembly GCA_018360205.1). Classification (NCBI taxonomy): domain Eukaryota; kingdom Fungi; phylum Ascomycota; class Sordariomycetes; order Hypocreales; family Clavicipitaceae; genus Claviceps; species Claviceps digitariae. The sequence continues at coordinate 23,565 of SRPT01000474.1, read as the reverse complement.
ATTCTTGGCTGCAAAAAGATCAATGATGGCTGCTCAAGGGATGGTGGTACGGAGGAGCCCGGTTCAAGAAGAGCCAAGTCGAATGGATGCCCGCGGCGGTGCTCACCGTTGCGTGATGAGTGACGGGTGATGAAATTGATGAGGTGAGAAGCATGGAAAGAAAACCAGAAAGAGAGAAAGAAAAAGGGTTCATGTTCACTTTTCAGGTTATTGCCCATGATAAGTGTAACTGTTGTTCTGTGTGCTCCTTATTTCCCGCCCTTTCGTACTAGACGGAAGACATGAAGAGCAAGGCTGCGCAGAATGACCGACATCGGGGGGCCAACTTGCATGAGCCGAGCGCGGAATCAACACATTTTTTTAGCCTCGCATCGCGCTCCAGCACAGACAATGGCCCCAGCCTGATACCACAGGAGATGGCGAACACGCGGCAGTTTATGTGGGCCTCGGGCAGCTCGCTCTTGCCTTGTGTGTCCCCTCTCCCCTCACGAGCCGTCGGATGGATCGACTGTAGGGCTGAACACAAGTGAGTACCAGGTAGCTTAGTAGGCACCAGACCTCAAGCTGGTACTGCGTCATGAGTCAGTAGCGCTCGCACGCTGGCCGGTGCTGAATCTTGACCCCAATCACCACCAAGGCTGAGCATGCCAGTCATATCCGGCTCGTGGGGCTTGCGAGCAGCGATTGCGTCTCCTCCGCTTGGAGCACCATGGGGCGCCAATGGAATTATGAAAGCAGAGTACCTATTTCCGAGACTCAATGAGCGGTGCTTTACAACAAAAGTCCTAGCAATATCGCTCAGTACAAAGCCCGACATGGCTGCCTCCAACCGAACAGGTTGACGAAAAGTATCCATGTATCCTCGCAGATGTGGGTCCATGGCCTCGCCTCGTTGGCGCGTCAGCCCACTTAAAGAAAGGGTGTACATGCAAGCGTTCCATCAACAGACTAACCTGCCAGTACCAGCCTAGTATGTAGGTCAACCGGCGACTAGTCCTTGGTAATCTGCTCTTATTCCCATCCCGGAAACAACATGGAAATGCGTTTCATTCGTGGCGGCGTACTGCAACCCAAGACGTGCCATTGCCCGAACATATCCCATCCCAGGCGCCAGCTCAATGGACTCTGGAGGGCCGCCTCGAGCTGTCGTGTCATGGATTCATCGCGGACCTCTCGCCGTTGGATATGTACGAGTCGCGTGATGTCAATACGAACGATTTTTTTTTAACCTTTTTATTCTTTCTTTCTTTCTTTTCAATGCGCCGTTTTCAATTCCCCAGAGAGGCATCGAATAGCACATGATTGTTGTCAACGTTCCTTCTGCCATCCCTCCCCCAAGTGATCTCCGGCTGCCGTCGCTTCTCCGAGACCGAGCGAGCACCGATACAGCCTTCCGGTTGTGCTTTTCAGATCAACAATGCATGTGATTTTGCTGTCGTGGGATGTGCCAGCCGGCAAGCCTCGTCTTGCCACAGCGTACAGCGTGCAGCGTACAGCGTACATGACGACTACCTACCTACACCCAACTACCTACCTCATGGAGCCATGTGCGTCCTGAGCCTGATGCAGCCCTGGTGGGACCAGTCAGTCAGGGCGTCCATTTACCATTCTTTGTTGGCTGCGGTACCGCTTAATGATCGATCCAAGGGGGGTATTGTGTGCAAAGAAGCTCTCATGAATAAGAGGGGGGGAGGACACACAGAATCGAAGTTTGAAAGAGACGGGGGAGAGTCCCTTGACGAATTCGCGTCTATACGTGTATGTGTGTCCGTATAGAGATCTGTTGCCCTTTAGATTCTGCTGCAGGGTCCTATTTACGACGAGTGACGGCTCTGGACTGGGATTTTGCTGGCAGTTTAAATTTATGTGACCCCAACATTATACATGCTCACACCCAGTCCATAGTCCCCGGTTTGTCCACTCTTGAGTTCCGTGTCATGGTCAAACATAGGACTTACTATCAACTAAGCGCTCTGTAACGGAGCAGACCCGACGCTCATGAATCTCACAGTCTTGTTTGTGCCCGTAGAGAACGTACAACGAGTAAAATCCTCAACCTGGCCTCAACACCCCATCTCCAGCGCACAAATCACCGCCCGTATATTGACAAACAGGGGAGAAAAAGTCCATGTGAAGACAATCTCGACAGGAGATCCTGCCCCTCGGCGTCGTAAGCTTATCATTCAAGACGCATAGACGTGATTTTTTTTTGATTTTTTTTTTTTTCGATTTCCTTCTTTTCTTGCCCCCCGTGCCGATATTGACGCATGCTCGTTTGCAGAACAATCGAGGCCGGGGTGGGGGATCACCATGGTATGGTTGGCGTGCTCAATGTTCTCCTTACATGGCTCAGATGGCATTCACATGTACGGAATCTTTCTTGACAAGTCGTTCGTGTTCGGCAGCTGCGGCACGGGTATGTCTTGTCGAGAGACCAGCCAGGCGCGTCGATGTCGAGGCTGGAGAGTGTCGAGAGTCGGACTTGGACTTGGACTTGGACTTGGACAGCTTCACAAGGGGTTTTGTCTTGAGTGGGGCGGGGCATTTGAACGGCTGTGGTTTTTTATTTTACCCTTTTTTATTTTAATTCATTAGTATTAATTTATTTATTTCTATTTTCAACGACACCCAACTCCCCAAAGACGACACACTCGGCGTGCACATCGTGTCGGATTGTCCAACAGCCTTGTTGGACTTGTTCTCCCTAGATGCCTGCTCAGACCTTTCTTTTCCCCAACTTTGTCGCCCACAGCGGAGCAGCGTTGCAGGTTCAGTAAGTACATACAAGGTACATGTGTACATGCATACCTAAGTACTTAGGTGAGTAGGTAGAAGCTTGCAGTCAGTCAGTCAGTCAGTCGGGTATATCATCTTCAATAGCAGCATATCAGCACATCGAGGACTATGCAGGCTGTTTTGCCCAATGTCACGGCAGTAAAAAGCGCAAGCCGTGGGATTCGAGACGACGTACATCTGTAGTACACACACCAACGACAATATAGTATGTCATGTATACATGTGTATGCATGTACGACACGGGCACAGTATATGAGCCTTGTCTTGAAAGTGGCGGCGACACGACATGTGCTTGGCAAGGAATAGGTAATCCAAGGGAGGCATTAGATTCCCCTTTTTATTTTATTTTATTTTGTTTTGTTTCCCTTTTTTTTTTTTCTTCTTCTTCTTCTCCTCCTCTCTTTCTTTCTTTTTAGCACCAGGTGGCAGAGACAACCCACCAGCCTCTCCATTCTCCATTCTCCATTCCGGAGCTCCCCCGCCAGTGCCAGGCAGCCCCGCCTTTTGTTCTAGCGCGCCCGGTGGCTGGCTGGCTGGCTGCTGGTCAATGGGCGTGTGCATTCCCGCCTGCGCGAACAGGTGCAGCAGGCGAGTCCCTTCTACCACTGCCACCAGAGGGCAGCGTTGGAGTCCGTCTCAGGTGACTGCGGGCTGCGTGTCGTGTCGTCTTACCTCTGCCAGCCAGACGTGATGTTTCAATGTTCTTGTCAGCCCTAGGGTTCCCCCTCCGTCCATCCGGCAGATATCCGACGTGTACGGCATGTAAGCAAGAACATACCTATGTACATATGTACATGCATACACCTACTCCTCGTGGTCAACTCCCGAATCCCGATGCCCGATGCTTTCCATCTCTTGTCAACTCCCATCGACTCTTCCATCTCACAACAGGCCACTTCGTCTTCTCCCCATCGTCCCAGCAAACGCCGCTTCTCGACGTCCCGTCTCCTTTTCGTCAGCACGCATGTATTTCCGACTGCCCACGTTGGCTCCCGCACGACTCAACCCAACATCGTCAATGTATGTATGTACATATGTATGCACATGGAATTGAAAGCCACGTTGGGACTCGACATCGCTCGACGCTGATACGCCTGATGCCGCTGATGCTCGGCCGATCTCGGGGGTCTCTGCTGCCTGCTCTGCTGGTCTGACGTCTGACCAGCTGGTCGTTGTCCATTTCCAGCCAGCCAGTGTCAAGTGTCCCACTGAACAGGCAGCTGGCATCTGGCATCTGGCAGCTGGCCCACCCGCACACCAGTCAGGGGTGTGGCGATACATGACACCACACGGTACTTGGCTACCTGGGTACCTACTGGCGACTCGGGTACTCGGGTACTCGGGCCACTATACGCACACCCCTTGGAGCTCTGCAGGCGCCCCTCTCCAATTCTCCAGGGCACCTCCATCCATCGTCGTCACCCCTGGTCCCTCAAAGCCTCCGCCCGAGTCTCTATCCAGCGAACAAAACCGTCGCGAGCCCTGCAAGGCCACGATAAACGGCCTGTCCCTTCACTTATACCTGTTCATTCCCCTTCGATTCCCCTTCGTCTTGACTCTTGTCCGGGAATTGGTGCGCCTCTGTCGTGAGCCTTTGCTTCTTAAGCTGTGGAGAGTCTTTTGTCTTTTTCCTTTTTCCCTGTTCGTGCCGTGTGCCCTTTTGCATCTGGTCATTTTTACTCGTCCGCTTTTCTCTGTTCATACTGGATTGTTTTTTATTGTCCCCCTCCCCCCTCCTTCGCCCTTTGTCTTCTGTCGTCTTGGCTTCTTTGGAAAAGCCGATGCTGTTTTTTTTTCCCTTGCTCCTCCTCCGTTTTGTGCCACCTCATCAGCCCTAGCACAAATTTCGAGCCCAACAAATACTCTCGTGCTATTGCCACCCGCAACGCCCATTAAAACCGCCTCCTCGTCCTTTTTCTTCTACCCGAGTCATAAACCGCCCGGCCTTGGACTTCTGCAAATACACGACTCACGCTTCCACCATCCCTGGCGGGCGTTGATTCCCACTCACCCATGGAAGGATAGAGCGGGCTTCTCGTAACTCGTTTCCCCCCCCCCAATACTATTCGTCAATCTCTTGCCGTCCTCAGCCAGCCTCCCGCCGTCGTTTAGCTCACCGTTCGATCCCGTCGTACAAGTTGCAGATTGATTGTAGGAGGACTGAAAGAAGAATATAAATTCTCTAAAGAAAACAACCTCAACCCAAAATGGCTTTCCCGCCGCAACCCAGAGATCCCTTTCTTGAATTACCCAACATCCTGTCGCCCAGTCCCCAACGCTGCCGCCAACATCAGGAACTGTTGCTGTCTGGGGGCCCAGCCATTTCGATACCCAAACTTGAATCCCAAGGCGGCATTCCTCAGCCATTGCCTCCTCCATCGTTTTTCGCCAGCCTAGACAGACCAACTCGACGACGAGTCTGCAGGAGGAGAACTCGAGCCTCTGGCAACTCTTCTTCACCACCATCCTCGAGCATGCATTCATTGAGAGACAATCGGTCTACCACCAAGAGAAGGGGTACCGTGGGCAGCATCAATGGTGACGAGGGCCAATCAAGCTATATCTCAGTTGGAAGGTGTGTTGCCCTATTCAAAGCACTGGTGGACTCGCCAGGTTCCGAGACATGCTGGGAAATGGTCGTATTCTTATACTCCTTTTCTTCTTCTTGTCACTAACATGGACCACAAGGTCTCAAGATCCTCTACGGCCTATGGAGGTTTTCCGTCCTTTCCAGCTTCCCTTCGTATCAGCTGCCGATTTGCACGGATACAGCATGAAAAGGAAGTTGGACACTGTCTACACACTTGAAAAGTCTCCACAACCCCTGGCCTCGTCGGCCTTGAGGAATCACCTTGACCAACTCAATACTCGAGCCCCAGTGTCGAACATGCCTCTACAGATGCCCAACCATCATGGTAGTTCTGATGTCAACTCCGCAGCCGGGATCCCGGTCGATACACCAATATACTCCTCAGCCGTGTCTCCAGGGTCGGTTCCATTTCCACACTTCCATCGGCAGCTGGTGGAACGGGAAGGATCAGCCATGGACTATTCTCCCCGGACGCGCACTTGTCGCATCAACAGTGACGATGCGCCCCCAGGCCACAGCGGCCACGGGTTCACTGGTTTGGGGGATATGGCCGTTGACAGAGGCAATCCTGGTGACAGTTCCACCGAGGTCCATGGCCGAGACTTGATATCACAGGCTTCTCCCACGCCACCATTTTATGCTGTGCCTCAAACGAGCTCGACATCGCCCATGTCATCGGCAGCCATCTCCCGATCCAACTCATACAACTCCATCATGTCCATCACCCCGTCCAGCGCGGTGACGATGACGACGGCGACATCATATGATCGTCGACCTTCGGGTGCCAACTCTTCCCGCGGCGTCTCTGCAACGTGCTCCAACTCACCTTACACAACACCTACCTCGATCATGCACCATAGCCCTCGCAACTCCATGTCAGGCACATCCAACCTACCCGGACGCAAGATGTCTTCTACCAGCCCCAGGAAGATGGCGGACGTACAGAAGCCTGCCGCACCCAAGGTCGAGCCTCTTTTAATGTGCAGCTGCTGTCCGAAAAAGCCGAAAAAATTCAACACAGCCGAACAACTAGCGTAATCAAGAGACCCCTCCCCCCCTTGTTTTAAATCCAAAAAGTCATACGCATTTTCTCCACTCCCGGACCAAGGCTAATATAATATTCTTTTTTTCCCCCCATGCCAGTGCACACGAAGCCGAGAAGCAATATGCGTGCATATTTTGTGGAAACCGTTTCAAGAACAAGAACGAGGCCGAACGACACCAGAATTCGCTCCATGTGCGCAGTCATTCCTGGGCATGCACTACCCTGACATCATATGATGGTGCATTTCACGATTCGATAAGCCGCCCTGGAGAGGCCGACGCCTGTGGCTACTGCGGACGCAACTTCCCCCGATCAGGTAGAGGTCCTGGCTCGGGCGCCTTGTCCGGGAGTTTGGTGCCGAATCATGCGACGGAACAAGATTGGGACGAGCGCATTCGTCACCTGCGCGAAGTGCACAGGTTTCAGGAGTGTAATTTGGCCAAGAAATTCTTCAGAGCTGACCACTTTCGGCAACATCTGAAACACAGCCACTGTGGGAGCAGCGGCAAGTGGACCAATGTACTGGAACACGCCTGCATGACGGAGGAGGAGCCATCAGCTACAATGCCCGCCGAGACGTGACTTTTCTTTCCTTTTTTATGCCTTGTGGTTTTGTTTTACGGCCTTTTTTCTTTTAAGGAGTTTTCAACTGCGTGGGCTGGATACTATTGAGACGGATGACAGACATGAGCATTTACATTACATGTGTTTATGAGGATCATATTAATGAATGGGCTCAATCAAGTCACATTACCACCGTTGCACCAAAATTGGCCAGTCTCTGTCTCGTTTGTCCACTTTTGGATATTAAACACATGTGTGTAATACCGTAGTCCGAGGGCACATCTACTACTTGACCATCTTGACAGATTGGATGCCCGTCACAGCATTTTTTATTGTGATTTAGAAATCTATTTTCATCTTGTCTTGATGTTTTATTGGCCTTACTTTTCCCCCTCACACCCATGCTGGTGACCCAGCCATAACACATACACACACACACACCCTGCCTGCCTGACCGACCACTCAGGTACACCTTGGGTAGACAACCGCCCCCCCAACGCGGAGTAAACCACCGTCTTGGACAGCCTGGATGGCTGGATGGGTTATTCGGTCGTTCAGTCACGTCACGGGGACATATAGCATATAGGCAGTATAGCCGAATCGTGTGTAGATCCCTCGCGGGCGTTGGCTGGGCCTCTGCTTGTTGTGCAGGGTCAGGGTTCGGTCTTGTCAGTGGTCAGTGGTCGGTTGCGGTTGCAGGCGAGTGACTGACTGACGGTGTTGTACGTAGCATTCATGTACTTGTAAGATATACATATGTACATACATACACACTGGGCAGACATTCCCAACAAGGCAGCCACCCCGTTGGCATAATTCCCGCGACCATCCCATCCCATCCCATTCCATGTGACAGACGAGATACCCGCCCGTTGCGACGCCACTCTCATTTCCTATTGCCCGTTGCCCGTTGCCCAGTACACAATACAAGAAGACGCGTCAACAAGGGTTTTGTCTCTCAGAAATGCACGGCATACGTCCAAAGGCAACCTATTTTTAAATCCAATTCAATTTTTGTTATGCAATTTTTTCCATTTACCTTTTTTTATGAACCCCTCTTTTTTTATTTCTAAATTTAAGTCTTTCTTATACATACATATGTCAATATGTATGCTTTTATTTTGTTTTATTTCGTTTTGAATTCTTTTCTTTGCGTCTTAGCCCCCACCCGTAACCTCACCAGGCAACCCCCCCAGAAGGACCAACTCCCGATGCATCACACGCCACGCTCCGTGCTACCTGCATGTCATGACGGACTGTTTTCCGGGAAGGGCAGGAACGGGTATGGCTGAGGGGATGTGTTTGTGCGGGCGCGGAAGCAGGCTTGAAGCAGGCTATACGGGTGATGGGTGGTGGTGGTGGTGGTGGTGGAAGGGATGGTGAGTGGTTTGATGTGGCGGTCTTGAATTTTATGTTTTTGCAGGGTAGTTTTCTTTGTGTTGAGATTTATTTACACTTTCGCGGTTGATGGGAGAGAGGAGTGGGTGTGTATATGCATGTACTGTATGTATGTGTGTACATATGTATGGTGTACGGGATTGTCTTGATGGAATGGAATTGAGCGAGTGTGTGGGCATTACATGTGAATCTACTTGTGCTTCTGTCTGTGTATGTGTTTTTGTGTGTGTCTCTATGTATTTACACCTACCTATGCCATATATCCCTCTGTATTCAGCTATATCTGTCTACGTCAATCACGTCAACTACCCTGCAGTCCCATTCTCACCCTCCAACGCCATACTGGTAGACAAGACTCGTTCGAAACATTGACCTCCTGGTATGTATACACCTACCTGGTCACGTTCAAACCAGGGTCCTTTGCACAGCCATCGTTGCTCATCTGAAAAAGGTTCCATCGTTTGTCCGATACGCAACAGGGGCGTTTTGACAAGGTTGTTGGGAAAAGAGGGTGGAGGGGGTGTGAAGACCGTTTATGCGTACTTTCAATATTTCTTGCGTGTAGTTCTTCTTCATTATTTACTTATTTATTTATTGTGCTTCGAGATAGAGACAGGGCTGCGGTGCTCTACCTAGTTCTCTACCGGAATATAATCTCGTGTTCTTGCGTCTCAACGCTTAATCAAGATCCGAGATTCAGCATAGATGCCCAAGTGATGCTGGAAAGGCCCGCGATTTCCGCGATTTCCGCGGCTCTAGATATATCTTGCAGATCCGCGTGGTATTCTATTTTCGTCCCCCCCTCCCTTCCCCCTTCTGATCCATGGGTTTATGTCTTTACGCTCGCGGGGGATGGAAACCTTGTAAACGCAGATTGAATGCACGTTCCCAGAAGGAGGGGCGCATTGGGGGCCGTGGCTGTAGTGTAGCGCCATCGGATCGAGGACGGGGTATTTTTATGTTTATTTTTCTTTTTGAATCATACAGTACATTTACTGTCTGCTGCGTAGGACCAGGCAGACGATGAATGAAGCTGGAGGATTGCCTCTTGACGAGAAAGCCGTGCTTCGCTCTGGAATCATGAAATACTTAGCTACACGCCCCCCCCCCGGTTCCGTAGGGCTGGCGGGCTGCACCCGTCGGTCCCGCGAGAAAAACTGGGCCTCAACTTGTGGCTCGTGTGTTGGTGGTGTGTGAAGAGGAAGCATTTTGATCTGTGGCGGTGCATATACATACATACTTTTTGGTATCCGGAACGTCATTCGTGGCGGTGCAAAATCCCACTAGTGGCCACCGAAAACTCAACCACATGGCTCACTTTTTCACATCAGAGTACAGTCATGGTGATTGCTTCACACATGCGAGAAGAGTGAAACAAAAAAAAAAAACCAAAATACTCCGCCATCTTATCCTCCGTGGCCACATCCACTCACCTTGTGTGTCCTCCTCGGCCAAGCTCGTAATAGAGGCATCCCCCGTAAAAAATTGAACATCCAAGAAAGATTCACCCCAGAGGTCCTGGATCCTGGATCCCGCGCCGCCACCGTCATCGTCTGCGGACCGTCTCCACCAATGGGAGTCGTTTGGACCCCAGTTTGATACTCAGGAGCTTGACACGCTCAAGAACAGCATTGCCGGGATGGCTTTGAGTAGGGTTGACGGGCAGGAGAACCTCTACGTTGGCGGGTATGATGAGTCTTGTTCGGCCCCCTTTTTTTCCTTTTTTTCACCCCTTTTGCGCCTTCCTTCCCCCAATTTCTTTCTTTTCTTTCTTTTATTCTAGTTTTGTTTCTTTTCACAGTCGTCACCTTCTTGCTTGCGCCCCCCTTATGCTCTCTTCTCTGTCTCTTTCTTTCCCCCCAAACGTATCGTACTGATCGTCCATCTAACCACTCTTGTTCGTCACTTTCTGCCAACCACCTTCCAGTATATGGGCCCTGCGACGCTCCGATATTCTCGCCCAGAAAAACATCACCCATGTTCTCAGCGTAGTGGGCTTCAGCCCCGACAGCCTCAAGAACTTCAAGGATGAGCCCTGGTCCGACTATGGCAGACAGTTCCGCCATGTGCTCATTGACGTGGATGACGTGGACGACGCCAACCTGCTCGTCGAGCTGCCCCGGGCAGTGAGATTTATTCACCGAGGCTTGTCCATGGTGTCGCCGAGACAGCCATCCACGACGGGAGGAGCGGACAGCGCGGAGGGCCACACAGGTGGTGGTGGTGGTGTGTTTGTGCATTGCGCAGCTGGCAAATCCCGATCCGTGTCTGTTGTCATTGCGTACCTGCTCTGGCGATATCCCAATCGGTTTGACCCCAATATCGTGCCCGCAGCGTCTGCTGTCTACGGCAATATCAGCAGCGAGTCCGGTCCTCAAGCCGTCGTAGCCGCCAACACCAACACCAACGCGGATACCAACACGGACATCAACACGGATGCAGCCATGAGTCAGCACCGCTCACGGAAGGAGACAGCCAAGGATGCTGTCGAGGCAGCATTGGCTCTCGTTCGACGGACCCGGCCCATGGCCGAGCCCAACGACGGCTTCATGGAACAGCTCGCGCTGTGGTGGGAGATGGGATGTCCTGCCGATGTCGACGACGACGGCGACGACGGCGACGTTGGCAACAACCACAACTTGGAAACCCATCCTCTGTATCAACGATGGGCGTTCAAGCGCGAGGTACAAGAGCACGTAGCCATAGGCCAAGCCCCAAGCCGCCTCCGCTTCGAAGACGAGGACCCCTCCGCAGTCGCCGCCCGCCGCGCCGACTCCAACACCGACACCAACGCAGACGCAGACGCAGACACGACAGAAGCCACGCTACGCTGCAAAAAGTGCCGGCGGACCCTGGCCACGGCGCCCTTCATCAACCAACACGTGGCGTCCACGTCGTCCAAGTCGCTGCCGCCGGGCCAGCCGTGCCCGCACTACTTTGTCGAACCACTCAGCTGGATGCGCCACGAGCTGGAAAAGGGCCAAATCAACGGCCGGCTGAGCTGTCCCAACGAGCGGTGCGGAGCTGCTGTCGGGCGCTACGACTGGAAGGGCATCCGGTGTGCCTGCGGTGGCTGGGTCACGCCGGGGTTGTCGTTGCAGAGGGCGAGGGTGGATGAAGAAGTGAGGAGGAAGACGAAGCCGGGGGGTTCGGGTCACGGTCGTGGAGCGGGAGGGGGAGCTGCGGCTGCAGTCAGTCACGGTGCCGTCAATTTCGGCATCCGCATGCCTCCTGGTTCTGGCGGCGACGGTGGAGGAAAAGGAGGGCACTTGTGATGAACATACCCTACCTACGCACATACCTACGTACATACATACCTACACACTCATATAAACGTCCATGACGTTCTCGAGTCTTTTGACTTGAACAGCCACTCCAATCAAGTCTTTCTTCAAAGGTCCAAGCCGGTGCACATCTCCGAACCGGCCGCCCCAGGAACGGCCCTGGGGAGGTTGCACCGCATCTGCACAAACTGCATGTATATTGTACAACGTGCATTGTTCGTACATATGTACATACTAAACACTGTCCCCAACCGCTGACTTATACACACGTTGCCGACACGAGAAGTAAAGACTGAGCTCACTACGGCACACGGCGCAGAGCACGTAAAATAGTGTCGGTCAAACTGAACTGTCCCTGCTCCCGCAAAGGATGTACATGACGAGTCAACTCCATCTCTGGCAAATCGACCCCTGGAAATGGAAAGGTCGACCACAACCCCTGCAAAGGGGATATTTCGGAGCGTCCCCACGCATGAGACGTCAGTCACTTTGTGTTGTGGTTGGCCCGACACTTTTATTGTATTTATTTATTCTATTTTATTTTCCCCCCCCAAAAAAAAAAAAAAAAAAAAACCCCAAGGGGGGCGCAGCAAGAGGGTTCAGGAGGTACATGCGCTGCATGTACAGCCAACGCAACCAAACATGTGCAAATACACAAATTACGCAGGCACAAACAGCACCGCCACACCGTTGTCCTGCCCTTTGTACATACTTCTCGAGTACGGTATACAGTACTAGCCGTGGTGTTATCCCGGGTTCCCGAAGCGGGCATCCTGGAACCGCTCTTCTTTGCCAAGGGCATCCATCATACAGGATAAGTGCGCCCTGGTTTGTGAGAAGGGTCGGTGGCCGTGAGTCCTAGCCCGTTGCTGCACATGCGTACTCAGCGGCCCTACTTTTAAGGGGAAAAAAAAAACTTTTCAAGGAAAAGGCCCCGCGGGGAGTACCAACCAGACCGGTCTCGAGACCGCCACACAGGCAGCCCATCAAAATGGCCCTCATGGTCTGGCTGTCGATGGCTTGTCACAAGGGCTTTTCCTTTCTCGTCTAGTCGAGCGTTGGTCTTAATGTGCCCCTTGCACTGTGCATGAGATACATGCACTTGTTGCTATGTACGTAGCCAACACGTCTCCCACACCTCCGGCCCGCATGCCATGCGTACAACACCCACGGGTCAGGCATCGCGGATCGCACTCACACTCGCAACGAGGCTCTCTCGTACATCGACCGGCCCCATGATCCTCTTCAGTTCATGGTTGATGAGCCCTACCGATCAGCGTGAGCCATGGAAGAAATCGTACTCCAAAAAGCTCGTGCTGTCGAATCCCAACCGGCGGATCAACAAACCCCCCCTCCTGGACTGGTCCTTTCGATGAGCCGAAACGCCGTGTCTCGGAATTTGTGACCTACGCGCCAGTGGGAGGCAGATAGAGCAAGCCTTGCGGCCCGATTTGCTTGCAGAAAGCCGTTTGTGGGTGGAAGTCCGGTGGTGCTTACGTCCCCTCATCGTTGGCTTCGGCTGCCCTGCGCTGCGGTGGATGTTCCGGGGCATGGTCCCATGTATACATGTATGTATGTGCCTATTTATGTACATATGCATCTGTACATAGATACATGTGAACATAGAGACATATGATGCCCGTCATCCTTATTGCTCAACGGGTACCTGTGGCCCAAAGTACTGCCAAGCTCACGCCCCTCCAGGATTATGTAGCTGCTTTGATTTGCCTTCCGCAGTCTCAGCCTTGTTGGGTCTTTTTCCAAGTCTTTAGATTCCCTATGTTGGAGGGGAGGAATTTCTGTCCCTTCAGAGGGAGCTTTGGAGGTGAATAATCGCTTGGGAAAGAAGATACAGAGCCACAGGTATGGGAGGCCACCACGGAAGACGTAGGCTCATAGTCTTCAATACAAGTACACGTGTTAATCAAGTAAGCTATCTATGCCTATTCGTGTGAGCCGCGGTTCCTGGAAGATGCAGTGTTTCACCACGCACCGCCATTGAGCGTGGAAAACCTAAGAAGCAGCCCAGGATCTCGAATCGCCCAACCACCTCTAAAGCTGCTAGCACGCACATGTTCAAACTCCATGGCACATCAAGGTGGCTCCGTTGTCAAATTTTTGACTTCAAAATTCGCTGTGCGCGCCCTTTTTTGCATTGAAACCCCTTTTGCTTGGGGACCTCATTTCGATTGCTTGACACGAGCTATGCTACACGAACGGCAGCCAGCTCCTTCTCGATTCCTCGGGTACTGTGGAGGGCTGATGGTATACAGTATCGATTCGGCGAATCGCTCATGGTGTTCGGGGCATCGAGACTGGAGAGTTTGATGACCAATGGTAAAATGAGCTAAGATTGATGGCCGTGTCATGTGGAAAACCTTGGATCTCATGCTAGCTCTCACACAGGCACTGGATTGAATACGCCAGCAAAGGCGCTGGTCATAAGCACCATCTCCGCAACGCCCGACGCCTATACATCAATGTCTTGGCAAGGAAATCTGTCAATGCAACCATATATAAGAAGTCTCGTTTGAAACACTCATAACAAGTCAAAGAAACATGTGTTCTGCACCACAACTGAAGCCATGTCAAAAAGCGAGGGGCCAGGGCATTGAGTCAGAATATGAGAACAGTCATAATCTAGACTACTCGAGTGTCCACTCTGGCCAGTTATCGAGTGTGAGTAGTATTATGAACTGTGAATCAAAGTGTCGAGATGTCGAGTAGAAGGTTGCCTACATGAGCCCCTCTGCAGGTCACGAGGCATGGCAGCGATTTCCCGCCGTAGGCAATACTGAGCAGCATCACGCTGGGCTGGATATCCTCCTTTCATCCGATGAACACGATCTTGAAGCAGACTTGAGGACCAGACACTCCGATTATCAGGAGCACGGCGTGCGATGAGGCAATCTCATCGCAAAGAGCATTCACCCAGCTTAGATTTCACGCCAAGTGAGCCGAGCAATGTGACAAGTTTCTTCTGCAGAGCTTTTGAGCATTTCAAGGCTGAAAGAAGAAGATTCTCGCGGACAACACCCCCCGGTCATTTGGTAGGAGGCCCGGACGGCACCGAGGGGAAATACCCAGGCTGTGCAGCGCGTTCCCTGTCTCTCTTAGCGGCCTCGACTTGACGCCGTCGTTGAAGTCGTTGTTGATAAAAAACGCTTTCAAAAATTAGCACGAGTTGATGAACGCCATGACACATCATGCCAACCTTTTCAACTCAAATACCCGCGGTTCTTCATTTATATCCTGAGAATTCTTGGTAAGCACGGAACTAACACCCAAGTATATAGACAAAAAAAAAAGCGTACCTCGCCCTCCAACGATTTGTCGGCCTTTGCCCCATCCTCTTTCTGATCTGGTTTGACGTCCTTCTTCGCATCTTCATTCTTGGTCTTGTCCTTGTCTACTTCTTCGCTCTTTTTCTTTGCTTCTTCCTTTTCCTTTTTCTTCCGTAGTCTCTCTTGGTACTCCTTTTTCAGTTTTTCGGTTTCCTCGGCCAGTGCCTTTTCCCTCTTGGCCTTGATGGCCGCTTCATCAATTTTTGGCGTGCAGAAATATGTATCTTTGAGGTGAGTGGGACAAACATAGAAAAAGTCCTGTACACAGTGGTCAACGGGTCGTACATTGATGGACGGCCGGTCAGACTTTTTTTTTTTGGCAAAAAAAAAAAAAAAAAAAAAAAAAAACAAGAGAAATGGCAATGATACGCCGTACCTTTTTATCTGCTGTGATCAAGACGGAGCTGCTTGGCTTGTAGCAAACATCACATGCTTTGGCGGCCGTCTCCGCCACTTTTCTGTGAGTGTAGAGGTTGGGGAAGGGAGCGGACATGGCGGAGGAGGACGTCTCACAGTAAGAAGCCGGGCAATTTTGAAGAATCACGACATGAATCTCGTCCGTCCTTGGTAATGTCAATGGACGCCACAAGCCAAGTGGTCGATGGCCCGGTGGGGTTCCTGACCAGAATCCAGAATCCAGAATCCAGCTCCAATCCAATCCTTTCTCCAACTGAGCATCATGAGCTGCAGAGGTAGTCAAGTATTATGTAATCAGCCATCGCCTCGACGTCAATCACTCGCATTGCCCGCCGCCCGCCGCCCGTTGCTGCATGACCAGCTGCCAGCAGCGGCTGCCTCATCCTGCGCCAACATTTGCCGACCACAAGTCCGTCATCACAACCCCTGGCTTGACGAGTCTGACATTGGCAGGGCTCGTCTTTTCGTTTTTTTCCCCAGCCATGTCAGCAACGGCCCTCGAATTCCAGAAACTCGGCCTCGTCTTCCAATCACGACCAGACATAATTGAAGGCATCAAGAAGGCAGCTGGTGAGAGCGCCAATCCTGTCCATTTTTCTTTCCATGAGCTTTGGGGGGGAAAAATAAAAAAAAAATAGTTCGACCAAGGTAGCTCATTCTTCTCCTAGATTCTCCAGCACGCATAGCTCTATTCAACGACATTGCCAACCATGTCTACGACCAAATACAAGCCAATGGCCAACCAGCCTCGAAAAGGCGAAAAGTCGATGCGCCACAGCTCACGACCGAGCTCAATGGAACGCAGCCGACTCATGTAGTTCCTCAGACCGCCGGCGGTGAGCCAGTCCTCCTGCAGGTCAAGGAAATCTCCGTTTCTGTTCCCCAGAGAAAGAAATTTGAGCTCTGCCTCACTCAGAGCTTTATATATGCGCGAGCACCAGGGACGACCGCTCCTATCCCACAGATCTGCTACGCCTGGCAAGATATCGGTATGCTTTTATTTTTCTTTCTTTCTTTCTTCCTTTTTGGACCAAATGTTTCATCTTGTTGTGATTACGGCAAATCTTATTTTCAGAGTTCTAATACTGGGAATAGAATATATATTCTACCTGCCTGTCCCTGACAAGGCGCAGGTACAATTCAACTATGTACTCTTTCCAAAAGGCACAAGCCTCGCATCAAAAACCAACCCTTCAGTCGTCGAGCCCCTAGTCTTTACTGTCCCTGCCACAGCACCCAAGGAGGGAATCCTGGACGGGTCCGAGGTAGCCGCTGCCGCCGCCGTGTCAGACACCTTCAAGTCCTTATTCCACTGGGCGTTCCAGAGACGGTTACGCGCCGCCGGAAATCCCATCGACATCGTGTCCGCCGATCCAAGCAAATTTCATAGCGTCGTGCGCCAACCACAGCGACCCAGCGAGAAAGCTGTCCATGTAAGCGGCTTCAGGGGCTCCAAGGATGGCTATCTGTTCTTCTTGGAGAATGGAATTCTTTGGGGCTTCAAGAAGCCCCTGATACTCATCCCGCTGAACCGCATCGCCGCCATCAGTTACACCAACATTTTGCAGATCACGTTCAACATGGTGGTCGAAGTGTTCTCCTCGAGCGACGGCGAGCCCAACGAAGAATTCGAGTTTGGCATGCTGGACCAGCAAGACTACGGTGGCATCGACGACTTTGTCAAGCGCAACGGCCTGCAGGATAGGAGCATGGCCGAACAACGAAAGGCCAAGCTACAGTTGGCTGAGAACAGAACATCGAAAAAGGGCTCTGACGGTAGCGCACATCCAGATGACGGCGCTGACACGACCGGTGATGGTGACGAGAAAACAGAGCTGGAAAAGGCGCATCTTGAAGCTGAGCAGCAGCTTCAGGATGACGAAGATGAAGACGAGGAGGATTACGACCCCGGCAGTGACAGCGACAGCGATGGATCGGGAGAATCCAGTGAAGACGGCGAGGATGACGGACAAGACGACGACGACGACGACGACGACGAAGACGAACAAGACCAACCCGAAGACGACGACGAAGAGCACGACCATCAAGAAGACGAAGAAATCAAAGCCGATTCCCCCCCAAAACCCATACAATCCACCACAGCCAAGCCCGCCAAGCCACTTAAAGCACAGCCCACTCAACATGAACAGCCCAAACCACAACTCCACCACCGACCAGGCTGGGCCGCGCTACGAAACCCCCCACCATCCCACGACATGGACATGGACGACAAATTCGACGTAGCATGACCGACAGAAGAATGAGGAAGCTCAGCCTCGAAAATGTATACTAGTCGGGGCCTGCCCACCCACCTGCGTTGCCAGCAAAGCATGTCTTTTATGAAAAAAAAAAAGAAATTTAAGAGAGGGAAGGGCAGTAATAGATTAGATGCAGCTAATAACATACATATGTTGAAGATGCAGCTAATAAATATGTTGAAGATGCAGCTAATAAAATATGTTGAAGATGCAGCTAACAAAATATGTTGAAGATGCAGCTAACAAAATATGTTGACTCTACGCGTTTAGCAGAACCCATGGCGGCCCCTTTTCTCTTTTTTCTCTTCCCTTTGCTGAATACCACCACACTCCCTCCAGAAAATTCCACAATAATCCATTTCCCTGCCAAACCAGCACAATGTACTAATGTATCAAGAGCCCAGACCACCACAACGCCAAGTTTATGCCTAGACGGGATGTTGATTTATCTTTTTGGTGTTCTTACCTGGGAGAAGGGGGTGCCTAGTAAGATGCTTTGGCGGGCAGGAACGTGAATGGAATGAATGCGTGGCACCATGTACAAGGACAGTTCACCAAATGCTACAATGTTCACCACAATCACCGACGAGAAAGCACTGAACCACGAATTGAACTATCCCATGTCAGTTTATCCACAGTCTAAAACTAATCAATGCAGTGCAATGTTTCCATCGCCCCGGTCAGTTATCCTGTCATCATCGCTGTGGTATCTTGTGTAATCCAACAAGCAAAAAACAATCCATGGCTTCCTATGCCAATCCCATCCAAACACCATCGCTATCCCCCAGAATTGACACAAACACAAAAGCAAAACAAAACACAGAAACCCAAAACCCCCTCCCGTAAAAATACAAGGTGAGACCACCATCGCTAGCCCAAAAGAGTAAAATAAACCAATAAAAGACATCCAAAAATGC
The DNA here is from genome assembly GCA_018360205.1 of Claviceps digitariae. Lineage (NCBI taxonomy): Eukaryota > Fungi > Ascomycota > Sordariomycetes > Hypocreales > Clavicipitaceae > Claviceps > Claviceps digitariae. The sequence goes on along the minus strand of SRPT01000474.1, from coordinate 4,952 downwards.
AACTGAATGCATCATCATCATCATCATCACCATGGAGAAGAAGAAGAAGAAGAAGAAGAAGAAGAAAGGCAAAAGCCACCAACAAGCTGAGAGCACCATCGCTATTCTCCCAAGGAGGAGAAGACGAAAAAAAAAGACACGAAACCATATCAATACCAGCTTTTCCAAGAAACAAAAACGCTGCAGGGCTGTTGCGCCGAGAAAGCGAAAAAAGAAGAAGGAAAACACAAAACGATATAAATACCGGCTTTGTAAAAATGCTACGAGGCTAAAGCGCCAAGAAAGCAAAAAAAGAAGAAAAGGCGAAAGAAGAAGAAGAAAATGAGGAAACGCCTAGGCTCGTCGCACCCTGGTGGATGATCGTGTGACGCGACTTGGCTTTGCCGGCGTGCCGTTTTGTGACATGCCCAGTGATGCGGCCACTTTGGCTGTGCGCTGCTGCTTCTGTGCAGTAGTCGCGGGTTTGGTTGGTTTGGTAATACCACTTGCCTTGATTTTGTATGTGGATGTTGTGCGCGCTTTTTTCGGCTGCTCTTGTTCATGTGCTTCCAGTGGTGTCTTCCATCCGACGTTCTTGCCGCCGGTGCTGGGTTTGCCATTAGACTCAGAGCCGCTCGACTCGTCACTCACACTCTTCTCTTGACCCCTAGCCAAGACCTGCGAGGGAAGCTCCGCGTTGCCCTTATTCTTGCGAGTGTTCGTGCGGGTCTGGTGGGACAAATCTTGCTGTTCTGCTCGAGTGGTTGAGTTCAGCTCAACACGCCCCCTGCCTGGTCGAGAACCAAGTTTGATGGCAGTCGGAATGGAGGACTTGGATGCAGCGACAGGGATTGGCTTTTGACTTCGGATTCTGGTGGATCGTCTGGTGCCAGCGCCGTTGCCAGTGGCCATTTCAGCATGATCCTCCTGGTCCTCAATATCGTCGGGAGCATGAACGGCTGCTTCCGGATTCAAAGAGACCTCGCTAGTCTGGCCCTTGTTCGCATGCTCTCGAGTCTCCATGCCTGTTGTGGATGACTCGTGTGCGCCGAGCTTAACGGATCGACGAGCCCGCTTAAGCACTGGTTCGGGCGCCGAGCTGTTGCTTTCGGGTTCAATGTTTTGAATGTCACTCTCACTCTCAGCCTTCCGTTTGATTTTATAGGGGCTTGGAGTGTTGGAGCTCTTATCCCCAAGTGGCATTCGTTTATGTGGTGGAGCAATGGGCGATCCGGCCTCCGTTGTGGACAGTCTCTTGCGACTGGTGCGCTTGATGAAGTCTCGCATATAGTCCCGCCCTGGACTGTCGTCAAAGACTTGTGGTTCGAAAGCGACCTGCTCCTGTTGAGCTAGATCCTGGTCCATCGTGGTTTTGGAGGCCTCATGATTGACACTCATGTTTGGTGACAACATCGGGCTATGAGTTCTGCTAGAGACTTGGGCTTCAGTCCTCTCTGCAGTGGCCGCCAATTCTGCCTGCGTCAGAGGGGTTGCCGGCTTCGACTGAAAAGAAGGTGTGGCCATGCTGATGTGGCTGACGGAAGGGGTCTGCATCAGCTGAGATAGACACAGAGATGTGATTGTATCCTCAGAGTCATTAGCAGCAGGCGAAGTAGTTGAGAAGTCGGACACCACCAGAGTATGACCTTCCTCCTGGAGGGAAGCAACGGTGCTTGGCTGTTCCTCCTCATCGTCTGTTGGTCCAACAAGAGCAGCATCATTGAGCTCAGGACCAGCAAATTTGATGCGAGGAGACGAAGAAATGGCTGATGGTGTGACGGTGAAACGAGATTCATCTCCACCCTGGTTGTTGGGAAAGAGGTGCGCGAACTCTGTTGGTAGCTTAAACCGAACAATGAGTCTTCCATCTTCTTCGGTGACCAGGACATTAGCTTGGCCACCACAATGGTCTCGAGCAATTTCTGCGAGAATGTCAATTGCAGAAGAGCTGCGAGCAGGCGAAATGGCTGGGGCTGCGAAGATATCCTGATGCTGACGCATGTCGACGTTGTGTAAACCCTTGGGAGGAGAAGTCGGCTTGCGAACCGGAGTGACGGCGTCGCCAGAGACGCGTCCTGTCATCCGTGCCCAAGAAATTGCAGGCGTGACAAAGTCAAGGTTTGGATCGGAAGATGCAGGTTGCTCCGGGGTGCGGACGAGGCTCACATTCTCAGAATCGAGGCCATTGTCATTCTGACAAGAAGTGTCCTCGACTTGAGCAGCTTGTGGTGGTGTGGATGCTCTGGGTGAATCAAAGACGACATCACCTTGAAAGACGAGACGATTTGGTGACATGGTCTGTCGACGGGCGGCCTTATCCTTGAAACAGTTCCGGATGAGAGGCTCGCTGATGCGTCGGCTCGACTTTTTCAAGGCTCTCTTGCGGCGAGTGGTGTCATCACTGCTGAGCCAATTCGACGAAGAGTGGAATTCAGGTGTGATGGGCCCAAAGTCAATCTGAGAGGTAGCAGAGGGCCACTCAGGGCGAAAAGATGGAAATTGTTGTGTTGGTGTTGCAGCCGCTGGGATTGAGGCCACAAGTCCGAGAGCTGAGGTGCTCGCAGAGGCGTTGTTAGGGACGTCGTCAGACGACTTGTCAGAGACGTTGGGAGAGGAGTGACGGCTCATGGCAGATGGTGTGGCAGGAGCGGTGTAAAATTTGGTGGGGGACTCGGACAGAACAGTTCTGCATGCATAAGAGTCCGCCATGGTCTGGTCCATCTCGGTAGACGAGTGGTCATCGTATGAAGGCGGCTGGAAGGTCAAAGTCGGACCAGGAGCGACCGATGGACTCATCTTGAAAGGAGACGATACGTTGAGAGGATTGGGGAACTTGGCAGGAGACTCAGCCTGAGGAGTGTTGCATGCAGAAGAGTCCGCCATGGTCGTGTCCAGCTCGGTAGACGAGCAGTCGTCGTATGAAGGCGCCTGGAAGGTCAAGGTCGGACCAGGAGCGACTGATGGACTTGCGTTGTACGGAGACATGAAGTCTGAAGACGAGCAGTCTTCATATGAAGGTGGCTGATAAGTCATTGATGGACGAGGAGTGACGACGGGTTGCAATTGCTGAGAAGAAGGAGACTTCAGAGGGTTGGGAATGGCGCCACCCCGAGCAGAAGGAGTTGCAGGAGACTTGACAGGAGAAGGTTCGATTGAGGGACTGATAGCAGGAACCAATTTGACGACAGTGTCGCTCAGTCGTCGAGGAGTTGTTTGGAGAGGCTGAACAGGCTGAGGGGACCGTTTGACTGGGGACTTGGAATCAGAAACTGAAACTCCGGCAGAAGGCAGCACCAGAGAGACCTCGTCCTTAAGCTCTGGTCCGTCGATGATGTCCGGCAGAAGAGGAATTCCTTGCATGCTAATGTGGCGGCGTGGATTGCGTCGACCAGATTTGGCGAAGTTGTGAGAAATTTCTGCGAAACACGCCTTCATGACGTCCATGGGCAGTCCATCAGATTCTGCCGCCTTCAGGATGATTGGCAAGAGAAGGTCATAGGTTTCAATCCGGTATCCGCCATAGAGTCCATCCTTTTCGATGCAGTTGTCCCTGTCGATGCGTCTCTTCATAGGAGCAACACCCCGAGTCCTTTTGAGCGAGCGCAAATCATGGACCTCCTGTTTGAGAAGGTGACGAGGAATTTGCACAAGACCATTGACGATGTCAACTAATACACCGAATTAGTTTCCAATGTGCCACATGCAAGACTGATGTGGAAACAAGGCGGTTTCTTACCTTTTGCGGTCAGATAGATTTGAGCCATTTCAGCAACAGATTTGGGAGCACCACACAGCTCGTGGAGAGCATCAGAAGCGACGAAGGAGTTCAACTTGCGAGATTTTGCATTGGGAAGCTCAAGTTGATCAAGCATTGTCCATTGAGCAGCTTGCTTGGCAGCTTGCTTGGCAGCTTCCTTGGCAGCAGAAACCTGTTTGCACTCGGCCTGAAGAGTGGACTTTCTTGCAGTTCGGTGATCAGGGTGGAAAATACGTTTCATGATAATACGAGTAGAGTCTGCACCATTTTTTCCGGGAAAAGCTTCGACAGGAACACGATGCCATGCTGGAAGACGGAAGATGGGCTTTGGGGCATCCAGATGCTTGAACCAAGAACTGCGAATTTTCGAGCAAAAGTCAGCAAAAGTTGCGGGATTTTTTTTTGTTTGCCTGTCTGTCTCGACAAAAAAAGAGGTCATCATGGTTCACTCACATGTTTGACTGAGCGTCACCGGCGATGAGTTGGGCAGGGGTACCGTTGGCAGGAGGGAAGGCAGGATGATCGCGTGCCGGAAAGAAGACGACAAAAGATGCCGGCGGAGCTCTAAAGACGCGTCGCAGAGTCAGCTTCAAGACGTGTCTAGCACATGTACATACCATGTGGTCTCTGGAGGTGTCCCAAATGTGCAAGAGATGTGGAAAGAACTTACTTCATCCTGGGACGAAGGCCAAGTCCCCATGGCTGGGGAGCAGGCGCGTCCATGACGGCAAAGCGTGGCTGCTGGATTTCAGACAATATCTTGAAAGGTGGGCAACCGCGTTGACTTTGAACAGAATGTTCTTGCTGAAAGAGTAAATTTCAAATAGGTTGAAAACTTGTGCACAGGGCATAGGATTTCAGAAAAGCGTTTGTTTGATTGCAGGTTTCTTGCGAAAAATTGTTCGTAAAAGCGTAGCTGAGTTGTTGTATGGAAGAGGAAAAAAAAAGAAGAGACAGGTCTCGCGAAGAGAAACATTGTTTACATGCTTATTGCTCTACGAGCCGCGTCCAGCGCGCTAGTCTCAAACGGGGTGGGGCGCGGGCCACTGCTTCGCGCGCGCAATCAACAGCAACGTCACTGGCCACGCTAGCGTCATCTGGATACTCGTATGGTCACATACGAGGATGTGAGTGCTGCTATCCGCGCGGCAGGAAATTGCTATTCGCGCGGCGACCGCCACATCACGCGCCACAGCCTACGCCACAGTAGGTACTC
>SRPT01000473.1:0-24596 GCA_018360205.1 Claviceps digitariae | reverse complement strand
GCCCCTGACCTTCCATCCCATCCCCCCTCGTCCATATTCCCCCCCTCCTCGCGGCTTCCCCCACACGATGCCCTCCACCCATCCACCCATCTCATTGCCCCTCTCCCTTTTATTCTCTCCTTTTACCCATTTACCCATTTACCCTTGATGAACCATAACCCAGGAACCACAACCCCTAACCCCTAACCCATAACCCATAACCCATAACCCAAACGCCCATCTCGGCCGAAAACCTCACCACCACCAGCACCACCAGAAACAAGCAGGGAGGGGAAAGAAGAAAAAAAAAAATCTCCGAACGGGACGCTGGTGTCCCCACTGTCCTGACGCCGCATGCCCGAAATCCCATGTCCTTTGAGCCCAAAAAAGAAAAACCCCATGCACGTACATACATGTGCGTGTACCTGTGCGTGTACATACATGTGTACATATGTACATACATATGTATGTGTGTACGTGCGTATGTGCGTACACATTACAAAAAAAAACCACTGACCCCAAACCCCAAACCCCCGATGCCCAGATGGTGAAGAAAAAAAAAAAGAAAAAGAACACCCAGCCGGGTTCCGTGCTCGGGTCCAGAAAGGATTCCTGATCTTGATGTTGACCTGCCTGATTGGGGTTGGGGAGGAAATCCCTTGCCCCCCCGGGCTAACCAACACACATACATATGTACACATATACACATACACGCACATACATACCGTGATGATAAAACAAGATTGGACTCTTGGACTTTGTAATTTACAGTCCCCTAATTTTAGATTATCCACGTAGTTGTCCAGGAGCAGAGCCTGGCTGGGCAGCCTTGTAAAAAGACGGGGGAAAGTCGTTGGGTCTGTGATGAGGAGAAGGAGGAGGAGAAGGGGGGCCGGCAGCGAAGAACCATGTCATGCCACAGCCATGGATGGAACTTGAAACTTGATCTATTCCTTCCGCTCACCGGCAATGCAAGGCTCGCCCAGTACAGGTGAAGCCCGTCCATTTTTGTCGAGGCGGCCACTTCTGGCCATGGGCCGATGCCTTGCCTATTCTTGTGCTGTGCTCATGTCGTAGCATCCAGCCATCTCTTGTCAACGGTCGCTGCTGCGCTACGCAGTACATCACCGCACATCGGCATGCATGATACAAGTCCATTTTATTGTCACCGACTGACTGCCTTTCACTGGGTCCCTTGCTTGGCCTGCTTCCTCCCCCCCCCCCCGCAAGGCCCTTTTCTCCATATCCATGCTTTCCCCCATGGGGGCTCGATAACGTGTTGCCGTTGCCAGCTGCTGAGTCTTATTGTAAGTCGATTCGAGAAAAAGAAAATGAAATAAAAGCAAAGAGAAACACACACGGAGCCATTGAAATAGTACAGCAAGATGAAACAAGATCGAACAAAACAGAGGCAGAGACAGACAGAGACACAGAGACAGACAGAGTCAGACACACACATGTCCCATCATAGCAGTAGAATACAAACAACGACCACACCGCAACAAAAACAGCAATGGCCGTGTGAGCACGACACAATGCCGTGGAGGCCTGGCGGCCACGCATGACTACCATGTCGTCGAACCTGTCCTGGAATGCACAACTCTTTGGGCAGGGCGAGACCGACCAAGTGCGAGGGGCGAGTATGGGAGCGAGTAGGTGAGTGAGTAGACGAATGAGTGAGCTCAAAAATTTGTAATGTCCGAGCGTTGTCCAGATGCCGCTTCACGTTAAATCCCATCTCATTCATCATACCTTGCTCCAGCCTCAAGCCCTTCTCGAACATCTGGTACATATCGGTCAATCTTCCGAGGCTCTCTTCGCCTCATCAGCCAGCCCCGGGCCGAGCTCGACTCCACCACGCTCCCGACGGACACTTTCTGCAATTTTCGGTTCCGTGGCGGTCAGTTGTCGGCTGATTGGGAGGAGGAGGGGCAAGGGGGGGTTGCAAGAGGATGCTGAAGGAGAAGAACTGTCGACATGGAGAGCCCGGGGGGGAGAAATATATTACACGTCGTTATTTCGATCGTCCAGATGAAGGGACCCAGATTACTGGGTGCCTGTTCCAACCCTGTCTCCGCCAATCGAGTATGTCTGCGCCATCGCACAAGGAACCTCTCTGTTCTCATTGCTCACGTCTCACAGACGATGTACATAGTGCATTCAGGCTCGTTCCCAATTCGATGCTCTGCCCAAAGATGGTTGACGGTCGCTCGTCCAGGTGGTGCGTTCAAACGCTGCCAAACGCCCAGGTGCTCTCGCGCTTGTTGAGGACCATTGAGCTCTGTGGAGAGCCTCCATCCCCTGTCGACTCCCATGTCTTCCCGTGTCTGAAAAAAAAAAGACTGGAAAAAAAAAATTCTTGGGTGATGCCGCCTCGACAGGGCGTGCCACAACTGGCGGCAATCTTGGCTTTGACTCTCCGATGCGGACTCCCCCACCATCTATATCCAACCACGCCCTTTTTATTTTCCACATCCTTCAATATCCGGGTATTCGGTTCCCATATCCGTACATAAACTTAGAGCTGGTCCATGTGACCGGCCAATCATTTCATCCAGACCAATTCGTCCGGGGCCCTCGTGGCAAATGAGCAAATCAAACCAACCATACAAACAGAAACAGCCACACGCACATAACATACACACCCCCAACCCCTCGCCTTTCCCCGCCGGCGAGCGCCCTCTTATCCTCTCAGGCCCATGTAAGGCGGTCCGCTCACCAGGTGTTTTGTGCCATGTCCAAGCTAAAGGTACTGGCTATTATGCCACCAAGCAGGCGCACCGCCCCCCGGAATGCCAAACGGCCGGGACATGGGTGGAGAAGACGAAGAAGATGCACATTTCAACCAGCCTTCTCGGTACTTGGCACACGAGTTTCCTCCTTCACCCACACACAACTCTGCACCATGGTACGCGCCCACCATATGGGGAGTATGGTGACGCGTGATGCTGCTAAAGTTACTGCTGCTGTGGATGTTACTGTGACTGTTACTGACGCTGTTACTGTTACTGTTTATGCCTATGCCTATGTTGTTGGTCGAGAGCTGTGGGCAACTGGGACCCGGTAATCCAAAGCGTTGTGGCTCCAAAGTTGCGTCGTTTCCACAACCGACTGCTAGTCCCTCCTGGAACGATTGATGCAGTGGCAGGCATTGCATTGTTTTGACCTGGCCATAGCCATAAACGTTTCCGGATGCTCGTCTCGGGTCGAGTGAATGCTGGGACGAGTCCTCTAATGGTACTTCTTGCCCACAAGTCCGCATCCTTTGCCTTGACGCTCTTGTCGCGCAGCCTCCTTTGCGGCCGGACAATGCTCTCTTGGCCGAGTGTACGGGGGCCCATGGGTTCGTAGAGGCAGTCGTGGCTCGTCCAGATGGAGCACGCCTTGCGTAGGCACTTTTCCGATATCTTGTCGTGCTCTGGACACCGTTGCAAATCGCCCAGTCCTCCAATACCCACTCGTTTACTCGTTTCGAGTCCCCGGAGCTGGATGTAGACTTGACAGTCTTGAAAAGAGTCTTTTCTTTTTTCCTAAAGGCCTGTGAATGTGTAAGTCAGCATTGTGTACGATGAAATAAACAACTCTGTTCTTAGGGCAATCCTATACGTACCGCATTCATGCTCAGATTATGACGAATACTATTTTGCCACCCCCTAGATTCGGTGAGTGCCTTGCTTGTATTCTCCCGGAACCATTTGTAAATCTCCTGTAGCGTCATGGTGTGATCGGAACGACTCATGAACGCCCTGTAGATTAACTTTGCATATGGCTCGTCGATCTTGTCGCCATCTGAAGGATCCCTCGAATCGGCACTCAGCTCTGAGAGCGGAGATGTAGACACAGAGGTAGACGCAGATACAGGTGCTGACGTCGACGCGGATGCCGATGTGGGCGTAGATGCCGATGCCGATGCCGATACAGATTCAGACATGGGCCAAGGTATTGATCGAGTCTCGATAAGCTGCGTGGGCAGCACATCTTTGGGAGTTCCCACTGACATGGGAGAATCGGCAATAGAATCTGACCAGGATATCGGGCTTGCCTCGAGCGTGTTTAGCGGTGAGATAATATCCATCCCCCATATATAATTGACAGCATTTCCCTTGTCCCCCTCAAGCGAGGGAAAGTACCCGTTGTTGTTATCCAAACCCATGTCTACTGAAGACGTTGGGGTGCAGACATTTGAGAGAGGTTGATGGCACATGGGTAGTTTCTGGTCGTGATATCGTACAGTCGTAGCCGAACAAACCAAGGACGCAGCAGAGAACCATCCATTGGGTGACGCCGGCGTATAAGTATTGTCCGGTTGTTGCACCCCGCCTAGCCCGGTCGATGAGTCCTGAAGGCTGTAGTTCAGTTCAATATCGCCGGGGGCCAATGGAGGTGACGGCCATGCTGCTTCATGACCAGCATTACTTGATTGTGCGCAGGATGTCATTGCGCTGTTTGTGTCATGAGATGCTGTGGGTGCGGCTGCTGCGGCTGATGAAGATGACGAGGAGGAGGAAGAAGAGGATGATGACGAGGAGGAGGATAATGAGGAAGAGAAAGTGAAGGAGGACGTTGGGTCAAGTTGCCAAGGCAGCGACATTTCGATTGAACAACCAGGAAGGCGAGACCCCAGTTCATATGAGAGTTTATTCAAGGCAGAGTCAGGCCTATAGACACTCTGTAGGCTAGCAAACTCTGATATTTTGTTCATTTGCCGCTGTCCACCCGCGTGAGAAGAACTCGTGTAGCTCACGGGATGCACTCCGTCAGAGGTATGTGGCCCCATTTTGTTCTAAGAAGGAGTTCTGGTGCGCAGACGGCTGTCTGTCCGTCCTTGATCTGGGAAGGCACAAGAGCTCAGGTTTCGCTTGTGTGTCAGATCAGTAGCCCGGACGATACAGGATGACTGTTATTTTGTGTAAATCGCCAGGGCAAATCGGATTGCTGAGAAATCTTTGGGAAAAGTAGTTACTTGTGGTAGTGAGACACCACCACACGAGCAGATCGAGGTAGGAGCAAAAGATCGGACGTTTTGAATCCTGTGGTGAAGAGTTGAAGAGCAAAGGGGTTAGAGGATAAACGAGCGTCTTTTTCGAAGTCGTGAAGCACAGGATTTCTTTTTGTTTTTTTTTTCACTCTCCGAGAAAAATGAATGAATGAGAGAGGATAGTAAGTGGGATTATATTCAGTCAGTTGAAGCCCTATACCAAACGCCAATTGCAGGTACATGCCATCGACCTACTTGGCACCCCTAGTCCAGTAGCTAGCACACACCATGGGGTCGCGCAAAGGTCGAATTACCTAGATTCTGTGTGAGAGGTACAAGGTACAGACCACTTGTGAGCGAAGATGTGAAACAGATTTAAAAGCCAGGCCTTCTGTCACCATGTACTGTAACATTTGCACGTGGACCTCTTGCTTGTGCTCGCATCCCGATGCAACTGGGTGAGAAAGCTTTGACAATCGCTTGTGCACCATAGCAAAGACACCGCAGACCAGCCGGCGAGCTCTTCCCAACTAAGTGATCTGAACGGGAAGGCCAGAGCCTGTCTTTGGCTTACAAGGGAGGGAGGGGTGTGCGTATACGTGCGAGAGTGGTGTTGCTTGTTATGTGCGCGATAGGACAGGGATCTTCTTGTGCGACAAGCTCATACTCCCTAGTCACAACCCGAAGAGTTTCACAGAAGCCAACCAGCCCAGTTCTCCAATTTGGCATGGCTGCGTCGACTGTACTTTCCGTTGAAGCGTGCGTGGGCACTGAAAAAGAAAGAGGAAACAAGGAAGGAAGAAAGGGAAGAGAACATAAACGGGAAAACAAGACAGGTGGGGAGAGGGGGGGTTGTTCGAAATTTGATGTTGGGCGTTGAGTGGTGAATGTCCCGCCAACAGATACCAAAATAAAATAAAATAAAAATCGATTTACCTCCATCTGGCTACCAAGGAGCTAGAAGCGCATCAGCATCGCTCAGAAGCCAATAGCGTGAAGATCCAATAATCTGAGTATCGCGATTCAAGACGCAAGATGCAAGCTTCTAGAATGCGAAATGCGGCATGGCATCCATGTCCATGAAAGCTGCAACCACTTGTCCCCTGCGAGGTGATTTCGGACAAATCCGTCCGTCTGTTTGTTTTGGTCCCTAAGGCAGCATACATGCAGAATGTGATTTCAAGACGAATAACGGCAACGCCTTGTTGCCACTCCCCACAAACTGAAACAAGAGGGCAAATCGTCAAGCTAAAATTGACGCCATTCTGGTTGAAGAAGGATAGAGCGTGAGATTCGTGATCAAAACGTTGCAAGGATGTGTCTATGGCGCCGCTGGGAGGGGGGAAGGCCGGGCTTTGATCAGCTCTCAGGTGGTCAGCCCCAGTCTTCAAATGATTTTGTTCAACAAGTATTTCTCGCATGTAGACAGAGACCAAATGCGAGCGCTCAGAGCAGTCTGTGTACTTGAGGCATACTGTCGCCGCTTGCCGACGAGATGAGAGGCTTTAGCTTGAGGTAGGTAGGTAGCCGAAAAGCCTCCTTGAACAGCCTCCACGACGTTGTAATCTCTCGCCCACTGCAGCCTTGCGGGCGTAGAAAGAGCCGAACTATACGATGTCCACCATGCAAATCCATGAAACGTTCTCCACAGTTTCCCAGTTTCCGGGAATTTTGGTCCCCTTCCCCTAATCACTCCAGTAACCGGCCGGCACACACTGCGCACGAGGCATACGTCTCGCTTCCAAAGCTCGCAAGTTCTATCGAGAAGGCCACAAAGAAGGCAAACAAGCCTTCTTCGTAACTGTATCTATTTGCGGTAGAAGATCTGTGGAGAGGCTGTTAGTGTACTTGTCTCTCCTAAAGTTGGATCAGACGGCTCGCAAGGACATACCTTTTTGAATTGAAAGTGCAGTTGCAATATCCCCTGTAATAATCGGCATTGTCCCGTTAGCCAAGGAATTTCTCGGAAAAGAAAAAGAAAAATCAGGGCAAGAACTTGTTTGCCTGCGAAGCCGTGTGCGTCCTACCTTCTCGAAGGAACTTCTGAACCCACGCTCTCGCTTGGAACTGTAGTCCCATTCGCGATCGACGATTCGAAAGGCAATGTCTTCGTACGGTGGTCCGGCGATGAATCGGATCAGACAAGTATCTTCTTCCCCAGCTGCTGCAAAGGACTCTCCTCGCCTTCTTCCATGCTCACGGATAATTTTAAACGTCGGCGCCTTTGTTTTGTCAATCAGATCCGGGTAGAATATGTTGAATTTGTATCCGTGGACCACCTTGGGGGGTGGGTTGTCGTGGTCATAGTGGGTTTGATTGTATTTGTTCCACTCGTATCCCATTTGGACCCTGTTGAAGTATCGAGGTTTTCGTGCCCTGTACTTGTCCGCCCACCTGGGCTTCGGGGCTGCGGGCACCTCCTCTTCTGCTGCGAAGACTTCTTCGTTTTCGGATATACCTCTTGCAGCTTCACGATTGTACAGAGCATTCGTAACATTGGATGCGTCTTCACTTGTATTGTTCAGGAACGGCGCTACCGAGGATGGTGGTCCAGCTTCGGCTATTTGTTGTGCTGCTGACGTCGCTGATGGCGTTGACGTCGATGCTATTGCTGATGTCGCTGGTGTCTCTGGTGTCGCTGATGGCGCTGAATGAAATTGATTGGATGATGCGGCCGATGCTCGAGCCTTCAACATCTCCTGGCGCTTTTCCAGAATCTCTCCATATATGCGGGCCAGTATCGCCTTGGATTTCCACACCAGAAGATGACGTAGCAACTGTTCCCAGTAATCCGTATCAATGTCTTCATCTGAGCGCAATTTCGTCTTGATCTGTTTCTCCAACGTCTCTAACTGGTCATATGTCTTGGGGCTCAGAATTTTATCAATGTCAGCCACAACGCTATTTACCACACGGCCATCCCGCATGTTGGCTTCAATCTTGGATTGCAAGTCCAGACAGAGTGTCCGCAAAGCCTCCCAGTACCGCCGATTTTCTTTCTGGGTCTCGAGGATATGATAAGATGCGATGTCGGATTCCAGTTCCTTTAGCTGCGGCAGTTGCAGATGGTTGACTATGTTGGTGGGAGCATAGATTGGGATGGAAAGATCGCCGTCATCGTCGTCAAAGAGATCCCGCTCGGGGTCGATGTAGCGCAAGTTGAACGCCAGGTAGTCGATGGGCTTGGCTCGCCCTTCCCGCACCCGAATGTTTGCCTTCCTCTTGGACTGCTTCAAGACAAATTTGTCTTCGTCTGCCACAAACTTGCGCGATTGCTCTTCTTCGGTGAGATACGTGGCCGCGCCGTGAGCGGCTTTCGAGGTCTTTGGCCGTGATGGTTTCGATATCCTTTTCTTGGAGTCCACCCTGGCCGACACAGGGTCTCGTCTACGCGGAGACCTCTGGCCCTCGATCATCGCTCGTCGATCTGAATGTATCGCGAAAGATAAGGTCTTGACGGAAGTCTTGTAGGCTTTTAAAGAAGGGGTTGAGCGACTAAAAGTTGAATGTTTGGTATAAATATCGAGATGGAAAGTGAATGCCGTGCTGCCAACGCCGATAGTGTTGACGTCGAATAGTAAAGTGGGTCCAAGGAAGGATGTAAGTAGGCGCCCTTAGCAGAGCACGTGCGAGTACAGTGTGTAGGGTAGGGACATGTTATTCCAAAACTTTCTGCAGCAAAATTCGGGTACAGATGTACGATGCAGCAAAATAAAAGTGTCTTTTTTTTTTTCACAAGGCTGTAAGCGATAAGTACGTGGTTCAGCTCTCGTCTGTAATACAAAAGCTTTTTGCAGAAACTATTAAGATGAAAGCAAGATGCGAATCGCGAGGACAAACATAGAAACGCAAGATAAGTGTTTCTTTTCTTATTTTATCTCTTGTTTTTTTCTTGGCCTTTTTTTTTCGTGCTCAATGTAACTTGAAATTATTCGCACTACAAAATGACATCAGTTCTACTCTCCCATCCCCCTTCGCTCCCTCACACCTTCATTTTCAAATTGTACACAAAAAAGGGTATCATACAGATCGTCCATCATACATGGCCTAGACGCCAATTCAACACCTCCCACAGCCCGCAACACCATCTTTTGTAACCTGCTGGATTTGGACCTGCGGCTTCTTACTGTACGATATCCTTGCTGTAAAGTAAGGTATCACCGTCGGGCTTCTTCTGACTCTTACCATGTCATCTATCGCCGGGTTTCCAGGCCGCGGCCATAGGATAAGATAGCATAGAAAAGCCAAACAGTGACAGACGCAGTAAAGAAGGGGTATCACAAAGCAGTCCCGACCGCGTGCTCGATCCCAGCACGTAACACCAATTTTACTATTATACAAAGCAGTTCAAGTGTTCACTTTCCCTTGCATAAGCTGAGCGGCTTCCTTACTAATACCATCCAGGGCGATTTTGAGAGCTTCCCATTTCCAAACCTCTTATGCTTTGGCTCCAATCTTGCCAATTAAAATCATCTCCTATCATATCTGTATCCTCGCCAAGTCCAACATTTACTGGCGTAAACATATCAGACCAAAGGTATGCGGGCACGTTGTCATCCTTGGAGGCTTGTGTTTGCAAGGAATCCAGGACGTGTTCATTCATAGCGTCCTGGCCGCCTACTAAATTTTGCGGCGTTATTGGGGGAGCAAAGGCCAGCGACTTCTCAGTGATGCTTCCGTCGTGTAATTGATTGAGATGCCACAGCTCAGCCATGGCGGGGTTTGGATGTGCCATAATTCCGTCCATGTATTCCATAAGAGCGGGGGACAAATTGACTTGGGAAGGAATGGTGCCACTTGGGGACTGCAAAGCGTCGCTCCCACTTTGAGTCGTTGAAGACTGATCCCATGGTGTTGTGGATTGGTGAGCAACAAGGGGCCTCGACGCGGCCTCCTCTGGACGGATAAGAGACCACCATTTCTCCCTCATCAGTTCCATCCTGCTTTCGGCGCCTGGAATAGGACCGAAGCGTGCCTGTGCAGGGTTCATGCGCTCTGCAAAGTCGAGACGTCTGGCCTCGTCTGGATTGCATCGAAGTCTCCTAATTTCCAATTCGCGGTGCCTACGTGCCTTGGTGAAAAGCTTCCGCAGAGGTAGGAATACAGCAGCGTGATCAGCTCTCTTGGCGAGCTCAAGAGGGTCAATATCGGAGCCAGTGACGGCATCCCAGCCGCGTTCGACTAAGGCGGTCCACGGCCGTCTGGTCGTCTCAATTAGTGTATAGGCAATCGCGTGCCAGGTCGCATACGTTTTGAACAGCCAACTGTACTTTTTACACCGGGGATCCGTGTTCAGTCTATGGTTGTACTCGACGACTTCGATAGCAGCGACGTAGATGCGCTGTCGGACCTCGTCTGATAGCTCAAACTCCGAGCCGGGAAACAGCATTGGTTGGTAGATAACCAGGCACAACTTGGCCACTATGATTCGCGCGATCATGGCTGCGACCCAGTAGAGTGTATCTGTCTCATCGAGGACGTGTTGGAGAAACTTGTGCTCCACACGTTGGTATAAGTCAATGAGCATGCGCTCTCTGTCTGCAATGCTGGAAGTCTCGGCGGAGGGGCATAGAGAAGACATGGCAGACGCAGCTGTGAGAAGTTTTCTGGCGAGAGCACAAATTTCGCATCTTACAACGAGCACTGCGCAGTCGGATTTGCCTTCGCGAGGCAGAGGAATAGATGGACTGTTCGGCCGGATATCGGAATCATTGATGTTGGTCGGCATCAACGTATCGTAGGAACTATCGCTGATAGTCATGTCGGTCCCTAGGTCCTCAGCAGAGCGGAAATCTAGGATCAAAATCGCCCACCACAGTCGCCGTCGCATTTCTGTTTCAAACGGCGATAGCTTCAGGTGGCTCCCGTCACGGTGAAGGCCCATGCCTTGGGCAATGCGGATGACCAAACCGGTCAAGGCCCAACAGAAACGACTATCTTCGTGCCGTTTCACCACAACAAGAAAGAGGGTGAATGCTCGCAGCACGACGAGGTCCGAAGAGTCGAGAAAGTTTGCTTTCGCTAGAGCCTGCTCCGCTGCGAAGCGGTACTGTGCCAACAATTCGTCTTTGTTTGCGCCAAATTTGATTTGTACCTAGATGGGCCGTGATCATCAGAACGTGTCTTGTGGTGGATTGAGCCGTGCGCATGGCATGGGTTTGCCGCCGCGAAATCGGGAAGGCGGCCGGACGAAGGCTCGAATGCTTACATCGTTAGGTTCAAGAGACGTAATCGCAGCCAAGTAAATGGCAAAGACCAGCGCCTTATTTCCAGGAGTGAGTTTGTCACAGTCCGTCCTCGCATCGCACATGATGGAGTCGACGGACGGAACATGCATCATTTTTATAAGAGGCTCGACATTTTCTTGGTAAATTGACCATAAAAGAGCGGACTGCACAGGAAGGGGGTGCAGCTTTCGAAGATCAACATCAGCAGACCGGTATCCCAAGATGAAAGCATGGTGATCGGTGATGGTGCTCAGTGCTGTGGCTGTTGAGTATTCGGGTGTTCCTTCAGATTCCGAATCGTTGTCTTCGTCAGTCAGACGTTGAGTTTCCTCTCGAATCGCATCGAGCTAATGGCCCAGCTGTCAGTCTCATCCACGGCAAAAGAATAAAATGAAATGAAATGAAAACCAAAACCAAAGCAAAAAACAAAACAAGTTGGTTCCAGATTGCTGCCACATACTTCGTCATTGAGCTCAGACCAAAATCCGCTGCTAACATAGCGAGATGTACGCCGACCCTCGTCGGAAACCATGCGGCCAAAGTTTGGTTTTACCCTGAGGCCGTCGCTACTGCCACTGGCACCAGCAGATGAGCTGGTTCCTCTGGGACTGACGTCGTGCGCGGCAAGCTCCTCTACGTGGCTGGCAGACGCATGTCGCAGGGACAGACTCTCGCCAGGATAGGCGAGATCTGGCGAATTAGCTGACGAAGGCAACTTTGCGTCGAGAGCAGCACCAGGACCGCCAGCAGGGCCAACAGCGCCGGGAGCACCAGGCTCGTCGATCTGGCCGCTGAGCTCTTCCACAATGCCCTCGAGCTTCTTGAGTCGCTTGATGAGTTCCACCTCTCTGTGACTCGATGTTTTTGGTGGCGCACTGGGATCCTTGGGTCGAGATTGGCGAGGTGCACGACCCGGGGCGGGGAAGGCACATGGAATCTGTGCACGGCGACAATTCGAGCACGGCATTTGCTTGTCACAGCGAACCTTGCGACGACGACAGGTAACACAGGATCGCGGGTTCAAGACCGGAGGCCCAGCCCCGCCCGCGGCCATGATCGGGCTGGTATAGGCCTCGGGGCCAGTGGTGGGATAGACGGTGACATTGCCAGAGGTGGGATGTGACGATGACAACGACGACGTCAACAACGCAGTGGCAGTGGCGTCGGTGTGCGGTATATGTGTGTGCGTACGTGCATGTGCAGGTGCAGGTGCAGAAGCAGGTGCGGGTGCGGATGCGGATGCAGGCGCCTGCGCTTGTGCATGTATGGGCGACGATGGCGACGGCGAGGGCATGTTGGCGTTGTCGACACCGCCGTGATGATGGCCGACGTGGATGGCCCGACGTTGACGAAGGCGAAGACGAAGACAAAGACGAAGACAAAGAAAGACCAAGGTGCTCCCCAAGTCCCAAGGCGTCACTCAACCAGAACAAGGTTGACTGGAGCGAGCTGCTGTGTAAGCGATATGAGCCATGCAACTTGCCAGCGACCAAGTCGCGCCGTTTCGTTCTGGTCGTTACTTGAAAAAGCTAGCGCAACGTCGGCCTTTTGGTCGGCCGCCGACCAGAAAAAGAACTGCATGTGGTGACTGACGCACAGAATGGCTGCCAGAAGGCTGCCAGGCGGATCATGGCACACCTACCTCGAGGCGTTCGAGATTGCTTTCAACTGGTCGGATTTGGTCTGCTCGGTCTGGCATCAGTGCCGTTCCAGGCGCCTAACGCTACCATGCCCTTCCATCTCTGTTGTCTGTCTGCCGCATGAACTGGGAGGCCTTGAAGTTTTTTTTAGCTTGTTCCTGAAACCCATTCATCGACCGATAGTGGATTAGCATATTGATAACGAAAAAAATGAAAATGGCCAGCTATTGGCCAGTGGCTGGAATTTGAAATTAACAATCCGCTCTTACAATTAGAAAAGAGGGGGTTGCAAAAGGGGCAAAAATAGCAGAAAGACGTGTTGTTCTTCCAATAAACTGGACGATGTGCGTGCGACACGCGACGGGTCTCGCATGGCCGGGGAAGGAGAATAATGCATGGCCCGACTAAAAAAAGACGTTCGCCAATCGAAGAATGGAATTATAGGAAAAGCCCGATGCGGGGGTCGAACCCGCAACCTTGAGATTTCGTGTACTCGTAAGAGTCTCACGCTCTACCGATTGAGCTAACCGGGCCAACTCACTGTTGGTGGTTGTTGCCGTGAGCTTTCTTATTGATGTATATATATATACAGCAAAAACTCACTTTCCAATTTTCTTTCACGGCGCCACATTCCAACCGATGACACTTTACAATTTCCAAGTTCCGGTTCCAAGGGGGTAACACTGGTAACACCTACGATTGCTGCAATTTTAGACGCTGTCCTGCATGCACGCAATTTTACAATGATGCATGTAGTGTTGTAAAAATGATGAACGCCAAAGGCTTGCTTTGACATCACTCTGATTCTCCATTGTTGTTGAGCGTCCTGCAGATGTAAGTCTATTGGCCCAATAGTCCGCAACCTTTTTTTTAGCTGTTTGATGCGCGCACATAGTTGCGTTGAGGACCGGCCAGCGAAACGTTGGGCGTAGAGAATTTTGAACTATGCGATTTAGTTATTCACCATGGTTCATACTCAGACGAGACGACTGCGTTGATGATACTTGACGGTTCTGCGCAGGATCGTTTTATGCGTACCGCCGGCACTTGGAAGCATCTAATGCCCCTTCTGAGACCCACAGCCACTGGCGGGGGCTGGTTGGGATATCATTCTTACGACGTGGCTGAACCATTTCTCTGACAGCCATGGTCATCGTGAAAGAAATTGGTGCAGCGAAGCACATATGGCTACGGTCACGTCACGATGCCATCACCTCCAGTGCTCGCGATTCAGGCCATGCATCACGCCTTTCTCGTCACCTTCACCACTCGCCTTTCCTTCGTTCTCTTTTGTTGTTATTGTTGTTTTGTTCTCTTTTCAGGAACCGACGCTAGCGTGATAGGCGCACCACGCAGACTTGCCAGACGTGGCTGTGATACATCACAAACGCAGTTAAACTTTGATAGAAAGCAATTACACCTCAACAAACCATGAATGGCGAGTCCCGGCCAATCACGGCACTACGTGGGCAATGTTGAGCCAGATGCCGGGTAAGCCACACGATCGAGGCTTGAAGTGGATGCGTGAAGTATGTGCCGTATGCATCGAGTATCTGCTATTCGAAGGCCCAACTACCTGCCCTGCACGACCAGTCTTTCCTGGTGACTGGCATGACACTCGTGCGACATTGAAGATGTGGTATGGTCTGATTGGTGACTGACGGGAGAGGACTATCGTGCGCTGCTACCGAAAGCAATCGAAGAACTTTGGGTTGAGGTACTAAGATTGACGTTGACTTGCGACAGAGCCATACACGCTCTGAAGAACGTGTTGTGCGGAAGAGGTTGGAGAGATTTCACATTTAAGCCACGGAGACGACAGGCAACGTAGTAAAAAAAAAAAAAAAAAAAAAAAAAGCTTCAACCACCGCCTTCCACCCTTATCGTGTCGACTGCAATACATCGGCGCCGTCGTATGTGAAAATGCCCAAAAATCATCCTAGGTCAGATTGCCAATAGTGGTCGAACGAAGTGCCTTTTTTTTTTTTTTTTTTTTTTTGAATGACCGTGTTGTATTGACAGGTTCCAGCCCTTGTCTCAATCGTTACCTGAAAGAACCAGAGAGCCTTGCCGAAAGGATGTTGAGGCGTAGTGATGAGAACGCGCAGGCCAGCAGCTCGAACCAGACACAACCTGCGTCGACGACGACGAATGGTTCGAGAAACAGCAACGGGACTGGGAAAAAATCTTCAGATCAAAAAAACGGAAAGGCTACTGCCAATGGCAAGTGAGGGGAATCACAGCCTAGCTCGTGCTCGGGGGATCCAAATGAAAATCGCGAGAATGCCAGAGTGCCAGTAGCCTGTAAGGAGGGAGGGAGGAAAGAGAGGACGGGTGCAAATAAAACTGTTGGAATTGCCCTCAACGGCACAACCTCGGTGGAACGGCACAACCTCGGGAAGGTCCGATTCATAGATGCTAATTGGGCGCATTGCGTAATCGGACCTACTGACCCTAACGCTAGTGGAAAACTCTGCACACAATGCCACCTTCCTTAGTCTAGCTTCTTAGCTTTATTATTATTAATACTAACACATTGTATTTATAACCCTTTTTACACTAGTGCTTTATTTATCCTTTTATAACCTTTCTAAGGTTATACTAACACTAATTAGTAGTTACTATTAACTATAGATTTGCAAGGTATTTCCTAATAAAGAAGAGATAACTTTTATAGTATTTAAGACCACTGTTTTTATGCTAAGGAAGGCAGCTCTATAATAATAAAAGTATAGCTAGACTTTATTAGAGAGAATAGCTCTATATTTTAGACCTAAATACCTCTTCTATTTATTATAAAGAAAATAGACTAGGCTAGGCTAAACTACTAATAATAATATAGCTTTATTATAAATAGAAAATAAGATATAAAAAATAATTAGAAATTAGAGTCTAGGAGGGGAGAAAGCTTTATTAACTATTAGCTTAATCTACCTAATAAAGGATTTACTACTAAAAAGGCTATGCCTATTTAATAGTGCTATTTTACTAGAATAGAAAGGTATATTTAAAAACCCTAACTTAGCAATAGCATTAGTAGTTATACTAAATAACTATATAGCCTATATTATTTAGTACTATAAAGAGTAAGGCTAAAGAGAAAAAGAACTCCTTAAGAACTTTTAAGATAATTTTTATAACTAAACTCTTAAACACTTTAAGAAAATTAGAATATATATCTAAAGTAGCCTAAGGGACCTTCTATAAGAATATAGAATTCTACTTAATAAAGGCACTAGGGAGTTTATTACACTAAATCTTTATAAGCTTCTTAAGTATACTAAGGAGCAAATTATAATACTATTTCTAGTACTAAAAATTAAAATAATATTACCTAACTACCTATTACCCCACTATCTAACTCTGCTAGTGGTTAGCTAATTCTAGAGACCTTAAGGAAGACTATAACAGACCTCTAACCCTCCTTAGGGATATAGCAATAAGAATATATTATTAAACCCTAACTAAGACCTTTACCCTGCCTAGTAATAATAATACCCTTCCCTATATAATATAGGTGCACCTTATTATAATAATTAATATTTAGAGGACTTCTATAAACCCCCTAGAAAATAGTACTTAGAATTTTTACACCTTAATAACCCTATGCCTTTATAAAGCTCTTTCTATTAATAAAGCAAGACTATAAATAACTAAATCTATAGAATCCTTAGTAAGCTTAGTAAAATTTATACTAAGGAAGATAAGTATACTAGTAAGATATATAACTTTATAACTCTAAAGGTTAATATCTTTATAGATAGATATAGAAGATATAACATTCTATAAGATATATAGAATAAAGCATTCCTTATAATGTTATTAGAGAATACTTTTATATACTATCTTAATAACTTAGCTAATAAAAACCTAACCTATAAAGAGCTTATCTAATGAATTAAAACTCACTTTAAGACTAAAAGCAACTAATAATTCTATTAAATTAAGTGGAATAATATAATATTAAGAAAGGTTATTAGTAAGAACCCTAATAAGTTTAAGCTTTAATGCTTAAATATCCTTATTAATAGCCTTAAGAAAATCCACTATAGCCTCTTTAATTCCTTATTAGTAGATATATAACTATAATAATAACTACTAACTACTATTAGTAGTATCCCTAAATGCTACCTTACTATATTTAACTATATACCTATTTATAAAGGTATAGTTAGTAACTTAAGAAAATACCTTTATATAGATAAAATAATTATATTATTATAATAAATAATAAAAGGACTATTAAAAGAGGAAGATAATAAGGCCCTCTTTATAAATAGGCACTATAAATAGGCATAAGGCTTATGTTTAAAGCTATATAACTATGGAAAACCCTAGTTTCCTTAAAAATGCTTTATTTATAGTAAGGAAGGATATTAGTTAATTAACTACTTTAAGATTAAATAATAAAAAGCTAAAGAGAAGTGGTAAAAGAGCAATAAATATAGGAATGCACCTATAAATAAGAAATTTATAGTATTTCTCTAAGCTTTTAAAGGTTCCCTTATTAATAATAATAATAAGGAGAAGTAGAAGGATGTTAATAACTATATGTAGGAAGTAGTAAATGCATTCTTTACTTCTTAGAAAGATAAGTAGTTTAACTAAAATAATAGCTAAATAATATATACTTAGTTCTTTATAACTAAGCTTAAAAATTAGCCTTAGAGGGACTATCCTAATAGCCTATAACTCTTATAACTGCTTAAAGACTAGGCATTTAAATATAGTCTAGTTAGCACTAACCTATATAATAAACCTAACCTTCCTACTCCCTAATACTTTATTTTTAAAGAAAGATATTCTAAAGAGATCTTCTAAGGGATTCTCCTTAATACTAGCGCAATAGGAATTTCTATAGCTAAATTAGTATAAGCTAAAGCCCTATTAAAGCTAATGCTATATTTTAAAATTAAAGACTCTAAGCAATATAAAGTTAACTTTAGAGCTAGCTTAGCTACTTCTTTTAGCGTTCTTTATCTTCTAATAGTCTTTAGCACTATTAACTTCTACATTCTTAGCTTAGTAACCCTGTTTTTATATTATATTATAGATATAGATAGTATAGGTGTTAAGCTTAATAACCTTACTAATATACTTATTTAAGGGAATAAGAAAGTCCTAATTATTAGAAAATAGGGATACCTATAGTGGACCTTATAAGCTAATAAGGCTATGGCTTTCTACCTCTTTAAGACTAAAATTTAATAACTTTATTACTAATTTAGCTACCTATTAATTTAAAGACTAGCTAAATTACTAGAGTAAGCTAGTAAGAATATAAACTATAAGCTTATTAAGAAACTTACTAATAAATGCTACTAATACTAACTTAATAGTAAGGCTCCTAGAAGGTTTAAATTCTTATTAAAGGATAACCTTAACTTTAACTATAAAATTATTATTAATATCCTATAAATTAATAAACAACCTATTCTATATATTATTAATACTACTATAGCCTTTTAAGCTACTTACTTCCTTAACTAAAGAAGGCAAAAGGCATATAATATATAGAATGCTTTTAAAGAATACTAGATTAATACCTATTTAGGCCCCTTAGATTAGATTACTAGCAACGCTAGAAAGAACTTTACTTTTACTAAATTTAAGTATTTAGCATACCTCTTAGCAATTAATACTAATAAAGTCCCTATAAAGGTATACTATAGTATTAGCAAAATAGAGAGATATTACCTTCCCTTAAGGTAAGTATATAATATTATTAAAGAGGAGGTTAGTAATATACTAACTGCTAACTAAAGGCTTTAAATAGCAGTAAAAGCAGTTAATAACTTAGTAGGCTTTAATAGCCTTATGCTAATACTACTAGTCTTTAGTGCATACCTTTATATAATAATAGAGTTACTACTAAGCTTATTAGTAGCTTAAAGGGCTATAGCACTATAATAAGCTACTAAGGAAGCCTATAAATACTTTATAAAACGCTAATTCTAGGAAGCTATAGGTACTTAGAATAGACCTAACACTATACTAGTTTACTAGCTCTTACTATAGTTTAATATATATATATAGTAAAAGAAAGGAGGCTAGCATAGCCCCTATAAGCTCCTAGCTACTATAAGGGAGACCTATACTATAGATATACTTAATAGCTTTATTAACTTCTATAGTACTATTATTAAGCCCTATAAAATACCTACTAATAATACCTAAGCACTAAAGTTAGTAGGTATTATTAGGGATAACTCTTTAGTTTTTTAATTAAAGGGCAAAGCTTTAATAGTAAAGATAACTATAGTAATTACTACTAGAGGTAAACTACTAGGTTTTTACCTAAAGGGCGGAACTTTAGTAGTAAGGCTAACTACCTTAGGGGCTATTAAAGCCCTAAGGAAATAAGGCTACCTAAAGAAGTATCTTATAGTAGCACTTACTATAGAGATATAAAGGGTTAACCCTAATTATAAAAATAAGGAGGAAGAAAGAGGAAGATAGGGGATAGAATAAAAAAGAGAAAATAGTTTAACTCTATTAGGAAGAGGGAAAGCTAAACTTAGTTTCTTTTTTAAAGATAATAATAAAGGTTTTAACCTAAATTATTAGTATTAAGGGATAGAATTAGAAAGAGAAGGATATCTAACTTCCCTAGGAAGAGAAAAAGGTAATATTATAGGAGAAGTAGAGATACTTAATATTAGTCCCTTTATTAAGGATAATAATAAGGGTTTTTACTTAAGTTATCCCTATTAATAAATAGAATTAAAAAGAGAAAGCAGATAAAAGGAGTATAAATTAGAGGTTAAAGCTAAGCTTAGCTCCCTAGAGGTAAATAATAAGGAGGGTTTTTATCTAAATTATTACTACTATAGTAAGAGACTAAGGAATAATAAGGGGAGAAAGGATATTAGCCCTAATAATAGGGATAATAATAAAGGTTTTTACCTAAATTATTACCTCTAAGAGAAGGGACTAAAAAGAGAAGGGGGTATAATTATAGGGAATAGTAATCCTATCTTTAAATAGCTTATGCTAGGTAATTTTAATAGCTATTACTAGATTTATTCTAAGCATAGGTAAGGGATAACTAAACCTATAATATAAGGAGGGGTAAATAATAATAGTAAAATTAGCTAACTTAAGCGGAATAATAATAAGGGTTTTAACCTAATTTATTACTAATAAGGAATAGAACTAGAAAGAGAAGAAGAACTAATAATAGCTAGCCTAAACTATAATAAATATACTGCTTATAATAGTATATCTTTAAGAGAAGAGTAGCTAAGATCTTATAAAATATAGGAGAAATAAAAAAAGAGTATCTATATAAAAGGAAGTATATTTTTATTAATAAAAGAAAAAGAAAACTTCTAGATTATAATTACCCTTAGAAAAGAAGGTAAAATTACTACTAAGGGTATGCTTTTTAAAGCCTTTAATAAGAAAGAAATTAATGTATTGCTAGCAAGAGGTGTATTTAAATTTGTAGAGTTTAACCCTAAAAAATATAGAAACTAATGCCTCTTCTGCTTATAAATAGTCTAGGAAGTTAAAGGTAAGGGAACCTCTTTACTATATAAAAAATTATATCTTATAATCTAAGGCTATAGTAATTAAGAGAAGGAAATAATTCTTATATAGGCACTTATAATTTAATAGGCTAGCTAATAACTTATTATAGCGCTAGCTTTATTACTTATAAAAAAAAAGATTTTTCTCTAGCTAAGAGATATTACCTAAGCATATATATAATTATAGATAAACCTTAGCTAGCTTATTATTATAAAGCTTCTATAATAAATTAAACACCTCTATCTAGAAAATATAATAATAGAGGTAATTAAGCCTTTATATAGTATTATAGAGGTAGGTATATACTAGTAGGTAATATACTCTAATTACTATAAAGAGATATTAAAGATAGTAACCTTTAGCTATAACCTATGCTTTCTAATTGCCTCTAAAGATAATAATAACTTTAGGCTTATTAGGATATAGATAGATAATACCCTTAGCCTTAGTAATATAAGGTTTTTTAAAAAAGAAAAAGAAAAGCTTTAAAGAGTAGGTTTTATAGCTAAACTAAAGTATATATTAAGTATTAAAAACCCCTTTATCTTTAATAGCTATATTCTAATAGACTATAGCAATAGTATAATTAAGCTAAACTAAAAAAGCTAAAGCAAAAAGCTTATAATAGTGGAAATTAAGGATAAGATAACTATAAAAGACTAATATATTTAATAATAAGCTCTTAGAGTATATATCTTAAGTGTGTGCTAACTAAAGGCACTTTTTAACCTTTTAGTGGCAGCATAATGTTAAAACCCTAACTAAACTAATATAAATAAGCTTAATAAGAGGATAAGTTAGCAAATTAAGAATTCTAACCAAGGGATTTACTATATCCTACTTAACCTTTAATTAGCAGTATTATATATATTTATAGATAGGTCTTTTATAAATAATAAAAACCTAAGCTTTTAGATTAAATTTATAATTATTCTAGGTAATAAGATAAAAAGCAGTGTTAATATAGAATTTAAGCTTTAAAGGAATATTATTATATATAGCTTA
This sequence comes from Claviceps digitariae, assembly GCA_018360205.1. Lineage (NCBI taxonomy): Eukaryota > Fungi > Ascomycota > Sordariomycetes > Hypocreales > Clavicipitaceae > Claviceps > Claviceps digitariae. The sequence continues at coordinate 3,234 of SRPT01000473.1, read as the reverse complement.
ATAAAGAGCAAAAGAGTTATAAGGAGTGCTCTTACCTCTAAGCTATATAGAATAGTCTAGGGCGTAAATATAGTATATGCACTAGGAGTTACTCTAAATATAATTATAAAGAAGCTATAAAAAGTATACATTTTAATAATAATCTATATAGACTCTTTTTCCCTATATAAATGCCTTATAAAGCTAGGAATAATAAAGGAAAAACAGCTTATAATTAATATTATAGCCCTCTAATAATTATATAAGCATTGTAAGCTTATAGAAATTTAATAGATTAATAGGAATAATAACATTATAGATATAATAATAAAGGTAATGCTAAATAAGGCTCTTAAGAGCTTTATTAATAATAATAAAATGAGAATTTAGGTAGAAGAATAGGTAAAAAGGGAAGCAGCTAATTAATAGGAATTAGTTACAATAAATAAGGCTATAGAGGCTATAGAATTTTTATATAATTAACTTAGCATAAAGCTAGCTAATTAGGGATGTTCTTTTTAATTAAGGGATCTATATATATTAATAATAATACTCTTTATTTTTTATATATTTTTTTAGCTACTCTTTAGGCAATTCCTTTTTATTAAAAAAGAGAGAATTTATAAGTATTAGAATTACCCTTAATAGCATAACCTTAGTAGAATAGCATAACCTTAGGAAGGTCTGATTTATAAATGCTAATTGGGCGCATTGCATAATTAGACCCACCGACCCTAATGCTAGTGGAAAACTCTGCATATAACGCCACCTTCCTTAGTCTAGCTTCTTAGCTTTATTATTATTAACACTAATACATTATATTTATAACCCTTTTTGCACTAGTGCTTTATTTATCCTTTTATAACCTTTCTAAGGTTATACTAACAAAAACAAAAGCGAGTTAGATGCTATGCCATATTTTGTGTATAAGATGATGTTATTCGGTTGTTCGATATTCACCGTTTCCTTGTGTGCTTTTTTTTTTTTTTTAAAAAAAAAAAAAAAAAAAAAAAAAAAAAAAGAACATGCCCCTATTAAAGATGCATAATGGAATGAATATTTACGGTTCCAAACGTCCAGCTTCCAAGACGCGCGCCAGCCGGCACCCGAGGACCCTGATGATGTGGGGTCTCTCACTCCAAGACGTTGAGTGCCCCGCTACACTTTTCTGCGCAGATATCCACCGATTAAGTCGCTATCATCACGTGACCCTTCACTCGCTTGCCATAGGGTTTCGCACCCCACAGACTGGCTGGTTTTTTCTCGTCAACAGACTTCAGTCCAGCTTACGACGGCAACCGAGACCCAGGCAGATTTTCTCACGAATTAACGCCACAACCAAACCGACACAATGGCCAAGATCTCGTAAGTGATGCTTTATATGCACAGAGTGTCGGACATTGCGGGAAAAATTCTAGCGACGTGCAAGAGGAGGACTTGATTTTCGATATACGATGCCAACGAGCCGTGCGACAACTCTGCGACGGACGGACGGATGGGCAGTCTTGTTTTGGACACGAAGAAGGGCGCCATGGGGCATCTTTGCAATGAAAAGGCGTTTGAAATTCGGCAATTGGACGACTTGACGCTTCATTATTGATCTGCGACTCTATTTTCGAAATTGGGAAATCCACGACGTCGACTATAATGTTTTCTACAAGTTGAAGACGGAGGCAAAATCAACAATGTACACTCGAGCTTTTGACTGACGACGACTTCTTCATTTCTGTGTAGGCGTGGTGCCCCTGGTGGCAAGCTTAAGATGACCCTGGGTCTCCCTGTGTATGTTCCACACTGATCCTGCCTGCCTGATGGACTCGATCCAGGACGAAACACAAGACAGCCCTCTTCCGAGCCTTGGAGCTAACATGTCTCGGACAGTGGTGCCGTCATGAACTGCGCCGACAACTCAGGTGCCCGTAACCTGTACATCATCTCCGTCAAGGGTATCGGTGCTCGTCTGAACCGTCTGCCCGCTGGCGGTGTCGGTGACATGGTCATGGCCACCGTCAAGAAGGGAAAGCCCGAGCTGCGAAAGAAGGTCCACCCCGCCGTTATCGTCCGACAGTCCAAGCCCTGGAAGCGATTCGACGGTGTTTTCCTGTACTTTGAGGACAACGCCGGTGTTGTACGTGAAGAGAGTTTTTTTTTTTTTTCGGTTCATTCACGAGAGACGACGCATGCTGAAGGGACATTGAGCTGTGCTCATCTGGACGGATCAATATGTGACGAGGGAAAAAAAAGATCCGTTCCATTTGAGACCTTGCTCCTGCGTTCTCACAAGCAAAGTAAAGATTGAAGAACACGAGCTAATCCGTGCCGAATAGATCGTCAACCCCAAGGGTGAGATGAAGGGCTCTGCCATCACCGGTCCTGTCGGCAAGGAAGCCGCCGAGCTGTGGCCCGTAAGTTGTCTCAACCCAACTCTACCTATTACGAACCTGGCTCCCCGTCCACAAACGCTAATAAATCACCACACAGCGTATCGCCTCCAACTCCGGTGTTGTCATGTAAAAAGGAACTTTAATTTGTCACGGAAAATGAAAACATGAAATTAGAGCGAACAGGAGAACGGGCTAGATGAAAAGGCGAACCCAAAGAGGGAGTAAGGGGGGGATGCTGGGACGGCGCCATGGAAAAGGAACGAAGAGAAAAAAAAAAACGCAGCGGTTTTATGTCCCACCAAGGCGATTCTATAGAGAGCATCGACGAACTCTTCCAACTTCCCTTTTGCTGGGGCATGAGACGAAGCAAATCATACTCCCACCAGGGACAGGAGGGAGAGAGATATGATGGAACAGGTTCGCTGGAATCAAGAGGCTTGCAATCTCTTTTTTTTCTTTATTTTTTTTTCGGTTGCGGATGTAAAGGGATAACTCATACCAGGCTTTGCATCATGGGACAAAGCGAAACAAGGGAAAAAAAAAACTTCAGAAACTGTTTGGATGTGTACTGTGACTGTGGCTGTGGCTGTGATTGTTGTGTGAAATGCTGCCCTGGGCCTGTATGTGCAGTGCAGCCAGCCTGAAGAAGAGGAATTTAGGAGTATGGGGAGTGAGTTGAGGAATGAGTCTATGTAGATTAATTTGACCGCCATGTCGATGGAGTCAGTCGAATGATTCTCCGGAGCCAGACGAATAACCCCGACATTACATTACATGCAGGAGTCTTGCTATCCGCGCGGCAGGAAATTGCTATTCGCGCGGCGACCCACTTAAACCCCACTTAAACCCCACCCATGAGACCCACTATAGA